>JAZAQT010000853.1:0-170000 GCA_036417435.1 Inia geoffrensis
CTGCAAAGCGGCAGGCTCTAGGCCTTGTGAACGATAGGTGCCTTTCAGCACAGTTGGTAAGGTTGTTACGGCAGTGTGTCACAAGGCGACAGCACTACTCTGTGTCGTCTCCTGTAACTTGGGGAAATAAAGCTTTAGCCGGGGTCTCGGTGTTGGATTGGAAATGGGGAATCGACCGTGGCTGAACACACACACCTGGGCTTGTGTAGGCTCACCTCCTGCCCCTTAACCTGCACTGCACCACCCCAGGCGTATCGCAAGCCTTGCAAGTGGGCTATTCGGAGGGTGCCGTGGTTCGCAGGTGGGTGAGTCTAATGAAGAGGTCTGGAGGTGGGAACCTGCTTAGCAGGAGCTGTGGAAATCCGGTTTCTTCACCGCTCTTCCCTCTCAGCTGCTCCACCCTCATTTCGGTGCACCATGGTTTGGTTACCTATAGGAGGGCCACGTTGGATCGGGAGATTGTGGTACCACACACGGGAGAATGGGCAATAGCGGTCCGATGTGCCGCCTGTCAGGTGGCACGCCCTCCTCCCTTGTTGCCTCAGCAGCAGCATGCTCCGGCCGTTGGACCCAGGCCTGCCAAGCCTCCAGGTGCCTTACCGTGGTAACGACATCACAGAGGCGTGAGGTAACAGAGTACGCATTTCTTAACCCATTACTTGCCTTGTCATTGTACAGTACTTTTCCCTTTCAGCCTCGTTCATGTACAATGTTGCGTCTGTTTGAGTTCTACAGCCACTTGATGAAATTAAACACGTAGCTATACCCTTAGGGTTTCGGATTCTCTGCACTCCTCCTTTATCGAGGAATGTTTTGTAGCGTTCTATGTGCTTTCGTGTGAGTCACCCTTGATGAGCACTTTTTGATACGTTAAATGTGTTTCTGTTAATCCCAATGTCCTAATTCACACTTCCCCGGCCTCCAATCTCCCCATGTTGGAACTCCTCGCTTCTTTCTTCCCTTTGTGAACCTGTGTTTCCTTTCTTAACTAGCTTCCTTTGTATCCGTATGTAGACTGCACACATAAGTGATATCTGGGGATATGTGTCTTGCCGCCTCTAAGTGACCAGAATTAGTGAGAACATCTAGTGTTCCACCCATGCTGGTGCAAATACTATGAGTTCATTTTGTTCTGTGGCTGAGTGGTGGTCGAGGGTGTGTAGGTAGCGGAACGTCTTTCTCCCTTCACCCCTCGCTCGACAGTTCGTTCGTTTGTATGTCTTGGCTGTGGTGAAGGGTACCACAACGACTGCTGGGGTGCAGGTGCTTCCTTCCAATGATGCTAGTCTCTGGTTATACGGCCTGCAGCGGGGTTGCCGAATCTGGTGGTACCTCCAGTGTTTAGTTTGGTAAGGAATGTGCCTACTGATCCTCATTCCGGCTGTTACCAATTTACAATCCCACCAACAGCAGTAGCTGCCTTCACTTTGTGGCATGCCCTCTTGAGCACTTAAAATTTTCGGGTATGAGAGGACTGCATCCAGGGAGCACCTCGTCTAGCTTTCTTTTCACTCTCTAATCATGACAGATCCTGAGCATCTTTTCTTTTGAATGTTCTGTTTTCTAAAACGCGAGTTAGTACGACTGAGTTCTTGAAAGACCCCTGCCCCAGTGTCGGGCCTGATTTAAATTCGTTTCAGATTACGTAGCCCTGGATATTTCTTGAGGGCAGGGTTGTGTCTGCAAAGCCGCAGGCCATAGGCCTTGTGGATGATAGATGCCCTTCAGCCGAGTTGGTAAGGTTCTTACGGCTGTGTGCCACGAGGCGGCAGCACTACTCCGTGTCCTCTCTGGTAAGGTGGGGAAAGAAAGCCTTAGCGGGGTTCCCGGTGTTGGATTGGAAATGGGGAGTCGACCGTGGCTAAACACACACCCCTGGGCTTTTGTAGGCTCACCTCCTGCCCCTTAACCTGCACTGCTCCCCCCAGGCATATCGCAAGTCTTGCACGTGGGCTACTCAGAGGGTGCCGTGGTTCGCAGTTGGGGCGACTGTAATGAAGTGAGCTGGAGGTGGGAACTTGCCTAGCAGGAGCTGTGGAGATCCGGTTTCTTCACAGCACTTCCCTCTCAGGCGTTTCACCATCATTTGGGTGCACCAGGTTGTGCTTACCTGTAGGAGGGCCATGTTGGATCGGGAGATTGCGGTACGACGCAGGGGAGAATGGGCAATAGCGGTCCGAGGTGCCGCTTGTCAGGTGGCACGTCCTCCTCTGTTGTTGCCTCAGCAGCAGCATGCTTCGGCCGTGGGACCCAGGCCTTCCAAGCCTCCATGTCCGTTAACGTGGTAACGACATCACAGAGGTGTGAGGTAAGAGAGTAGGCATTTCTTAACCCCTTACTTACCTGGTCCTTGTACAGTACTTCTCCCTTTCAGCCTCGTTCATATAAAATGTTCTGTCTGTTTGAGTTCTACAGCCACTTCATGCAATTACACACGTAGCTATACCCTTAGGGTTTCGGATTCTTTGCACTCTTCATTTATTGAGGAATGTTTTGTAGTGTTCCCTGTGCTTTCCGGTGGGTCGCCCTTGGTCGGCACTTTTTTTTTTTTTTTTTTTGCTCTACGCGGGCCTCCCACTGTTGTGGTCTCTCCTGCTGCGGAGCACAGGCTCCGGACACGCAGGCCCAGCGACCGTGGCTCCCGGGCCCAGCCGCTCCGCGGCATGAGGGATCCTCCTGGACCGGGGCATGAACCCGTGTCCCCTGCAGCGGCGGCAGGCGGATTCTCAACCACTGCGCCACCAGGGAAGCCCGATCAGCAGTTTTTGATACGTTAAGCGTGTTTCTGTGAATCCCGACCTCCTTCTTCGCCCTTCCCCTGTCTCCAATTCCCCCCTCAGGGAACCCCGGGTTTCTTTCTTCCCTTTGTGATCTTGTGTTTCCTTTGTGTACTAGCTTCCTTACTATCCGTATTTAGACGGCAGACAAAAGTGTGATATCCTGGGATATGTGTCTTGCTGCCTCTAATTGACCAGAATTAGTGAGATCATCTACTGCTCCACCCATGCTGCTGCAAAGTGTATGGGTTCATTTTGTTCTGTGGCTGAGTGGTAGTCGAGGGTGTGTACGTAGCAGAACATCTTTCTCCATTCACCCCTCGCTCCCCATTCCGTTCGTTTCTATGTCCTGGCTGCGGTCATGGGAACCGCAATGACAGCTGGGGTGCAAGTGCTTCCTTCCACTGATGCTAATCTCTGGTTATACGACATGCATTGGGGTTGCCGAATCTCATGGTACTTGCAGTGTTTAGTTTGGTAAGGAATGTTCCTACTGAACCTCATACCGGCTGTTAGCTACTTACAAACCCACCAACAGCAATAGCTGGCTTGAGTTTGTGGCATGCCCTCTTAAGCCCTTCAAATTTTAGGGTATGAGAGGACTGCAGCCAGGGAGCACCTTGTCTAGCTTTCTTTTCACTCTCTAATCATGACAGATCCTGAGCATCTTTTCTTTTGAATGTGCTGTTTTTTAAAATGCGGGTGAGTACCACTGAGTTCTCGAAAGGTTCCTCCCTCAGGATCGGGCCTGATTTGAATTTGTTTCAGATTACCTAGCCCAGGATATTTCTTGAGGGCAGGGTTGTGTCTGTAAAGCCGCAGGCCGTAGGCCTTGTGGATGATAGGTGCCCTTCAGCACAGTTGGTAATGTTGTTACGGCAGTGTGCCACGAGGCGGCAGCACTACTCCGTGTCCTCTCTGGTAAGGTGGGGAAAGAAAGCCTTAGCGGGGGTCCCGGTGTTGGATTGGAAATGGGGAGTCGACCGTGGCTAAACACACACCCCTGGGCTTTTGAAGGCTCACCTCCTGCCCCTTAACCTGCACTGCCCCACCCCAGTCATATCGCAAGCCTTGCAAGTGAGCTACTCAAAGGGTGCCGTGGTTCGCAGGTGGGGCGACTCTAATGAAGTGGGCTGGAGGTGGGAACTTACCTAGCAGGAGCTGTAGCTATCCGGTTTCTTCACAGCCCTTCCCTCTCATCTGTCCCACCATCATTTCGGTACACCAGGCTGTGCTTATCTATAGGAGGGCCATGTTGGATCCGGAGGTTGTGGTACCACGCAGGGGACAACACTAGCAGCCACCTCCAGCTGCGGGACACAGGCCTGCTGAGGCTCCAGGGGTCTGACACCAGCCCACGTCACAGAGGCCTGAGGTAATAAAGTGCGCATTTCTTAAGCGCTGACTTGCCTTATCATTGAACAGTCCTTTTCTCTTTCAGCATAGTTTATATACAATGCTGTATCTCTTTGATTTCTACAGCCACTTGATGCAATTATACACGTAGCTGTACCTGTAGGGTTTCGGATTCTTTACCCTGTTAGTTTATCGAGGAATATTTTGTAGCCTCCCATGTTCTTTCGGGTGTGTCGCCCATGATGAGCACCTTTTGATAGCTTAAGTGTGTTTCTGTTAATCCCAATCTCCTACTTCACCCTTCCCCGGTCTCCAATTTCCCCCTGTGGGAACTCCTCGCTTGTTTCTTCCCTTTGTGAACCTGTGTTTCCTTTTTTTTCCCTAGCATCCTTTGTATCCCTATTTAGACTGCACACATAAGTGATATCCGGGGATATGTGTCTTGCTGCCTCTAAGTGACCAGAATTAGTGAGATGATCTAGTGACCAACCCATGCTGCTGCAAAGAGTATGGGTTCATTTTGTTCTGTGGCTGAGTGGTAGTCGAGGGTGTGTGGGTAGTGGAACCTCTTTCTCCCTTCACCCCTCGCTCGACAGTTCGTTCGTTTGTATGTCATGGCTGTGGTCAAGTGTAACACAACGACTGCTGGGGTGCAAGTGCTTCCTTCCAATGATGCTAGTCTCTGGTTATATGACCTGCAGCGGGGTTGCCGAATCTCGTGGTACCTTCAGTGTTTAGTTTGGTAAGGAATGTGCCTGCTGATCCTCATACCGGCTGTTGCCAAGTTACAATCCCACCAACAGCAGTAGCTGGCTTCACTTTGTGGCATGCCCTCTTGAGCGCTTAAAATTTTAGGTTATGAGAGGACTGAAGCCAGGGAACACCTCGTCTAGCTTTCTTTTCATTCTCCAATCATGAGAGATCTTGAGCACCTTTTCATTTGAATGTGCTGTTTTCTAAAACGCGGGTGAGTACCACTGAGGTCTTGAAAGGTTTCTGCCTGAGAGTCGGGCCTGATTTGGATTCATTTCAGATTACCTAGCCCAGGATATTTCTTGAGTGCAGGGTTGTGTCTGCAAAGCGGCAGGCTCTAGGCCTTGTGAATGATAGGTGCCTTCCAGCACAGTTGGTAAGGTTGTTACGGCAGTGTGTCACAAGGCGACAGCACTACTCTGTGTCGTCTCTTGTAACTTGGGGAAATAAAGCTTTAGCCGGGGTCCGGGTTTTGGATTGGAAATGGGGATTCGACCGGGGCTGAACACACACACCTGGGCTTGTGTAGGCTCACCTCCTGCCCCTTAACCTGCACTGCACCACCCCAGGCGTATTGCAAGGCCTGCAAGTGGGTTATTCGGAGGGTGCCGTGGTTCGCAGGTTGGTGAGTCTAATGAAGAGGTCTGGAGGTGGGAACCTGCTTAGCAGGAGCTGTGGAAATCCGGTTTCTTCACCGCTCTTCCCTCTCAGCTGCTCCACCCTCATTTCGGTGCACCATGGTTTGGTTACCTATAGGAGGGCCACGTTGGATCGGGAGATTGTGGTACCACGCAGGGGAGAATGGGCAATAGCTGTCCGATGTGCCGCCTGTCAGGTGGCACGTCCTCCTCCTTGTTGCCTCAGCAGAAGCATGCTCCGGCCGTTGGACCCAGGCCTGCCAAGCCTCCAGGTGCCTTACCGTGGTAACGACATCACAGAGGCCTGAGGTAACAGAGTACGCATTTCTTAACCCCTTACTTGCCTTGTCATTGTACAGTACTTTTCCCTTTCAGCCTCGTTCATGTACAGTGTTGCGTCTGTTTGAGTTCTACAGCCACTTGATGAAAGTAAACACGTAGCTATATCCTTAGGGTTTCGGATTCTCTGCACTCCTCCTTTATCGAGGAATGTTTTGTAGCGTTCCATGTGCTTTCGTGTGAGTCACCCTTGATGAGCACTTTTTGATACTTTAAATGTGTTTCTGTTAATCCCAATGTCCTAATTCACACTTCCCCGGCCTCCAATCGCCCCCTGTGGGAACTCCTCGCTTCTTTCTTCCCTTTGTGAACCTGCGTTTTCTTTTTTAACTAGCTTCCTTTGTATCCGTATGTAGACTGCACACATAAGTGATATCCGGGGATATGTGTCTTGCCACCTCTAAGTGACCAGAATTAGTGAGAAGATCTAGTGCTCCACCCATGCTGGTGCAAATACTATGAGTTCCTTTTGTTCTGTGGCTGAGTGGTGGTCGAGCGTGTGTAGGTAGCGGAACGTCTTTCTCCCTTCACCCCTCGCTCGACATTTCGTTCGTTTGTATGTCTTGGCTGTGGTGAAGGGTACCACAACGACTGCTGGGGTGCAGGTGCTTCCTTCCAATGATGCTAGTCTCTGGTTATACGGCCTGCAGCGGGGTTGCCGAATCTGGTGGTACCTCCAGTGTTTAGTTTGGTAAGGAATGTGCCTACTGATCCTCATTCCGGCTGTTACCAATTTACAATCCCACCAACAGCAGTAGCTGGCTTCACTTTGTGGCATGCCCTCTTGAGCACTTAAAATTTTCGGGTATGAGAGGACTGCATCCAGGGAGCACCTCGTCTAGCTTTCTTTTCACTCTCTAATCATGACAGATCCTGAGCATCTTTTCTTTTGAATGTTCTGTTTTCTAAAACGCGAGTTAGTACCACTGAGTTCTTGAAAGGCTCCTGCCCCAGTGTCGGGCCTGATTTGAATTCGTTTCAGATTACCTAGCCCAGGATATTTCTTGAGGGCAGGGCTGTGTCTGCAAAGCCGCAGGCCGTAGGCCTTGTGGATGATAGGTGCCCTTCAGCCCAGTTGGTAAGGTTTTTACGGCAGTGTGCCACGAGGCGGCAGCACTACTCCGTGTCCTCTCTGGTAAGGTGGGGAAAGAAAGCATTAGCGGGGGTCCCGGTGTTGGATTGGAAATGGGGAGTCGACCGTGACTAAACACACACCCCAGGGCTTTTGAAGGCTCACCTCCTGCCCCTTAACCTGCACTGCCCCAAACAAGTCATATTGCAAGCTTTGCAAGTGGGCTACTCAAAGGATGCCGTGGTACGCAGTTGGGGCGACTCTAATGAAGTGGGCTGGAGGTGGGAACTTGCCTAGCAGGAGCTGTGGAGATCCGGTTTCTTCACAGCACTTCCCTCTCAGGTGTTCCACCATCATTTGGGTGCACCAGGCTGTGCTTACCTGTAGGAGGGCCATGTTGGATCGGGAGATTGCGGTACGACGCAGGGGAGAATGGGCAATAGCGGTCCGAGGTGGCGCTTGTCAGGTGGCACGTCATCCTCACTTGTTGCCTCAGCAGCAGCATGCTTCGGCCGTGGGACCCAGGCCTTCCAAGCCTCCATGTCCGTTAACGTGGTAACGACATCACAGAGGTGTGAGGTAAGAGAGTAGGCATTTCTTAACCCCTTACTTACCTTGTCATTGTACAGTACTTCTCCCTTTCAGCCTCGTTCATATAAAATGTTCCGTCTGTTTGAGTTCTACAGCCACTTCATGCAATTACACACGTAGCTATACCCTTAGGGTTTCGGATTCTTTGCACTCTTCGTTTATTGAGGAATGTTTTGTAGTGTTCCCTGTGCTTTCCGGTGGGTCGCCCTTGATCAGCACTTTTTTTTTTTTTTTTTTTTTTTTTTTTTTTTGCTCTACGCGGGCCTCTCACTGTTGTGACCTCTCCTGCTGCGGAGCACAGGCTCCGGACACGCAGGCCCAGCGACCGTGGCTCACGGGCCCAGCCGCTCCGCGGCATGAGGGATCCTCCCGGACCGGGGCATGAACCCGTGTCCCCTGCAGCGGCGGCAGGCGGATTCTCAACCACTGCGCCACCAGGGAAGCCCGATCAGTACTTTTTGATACGTTAAGCGTGTTTCTGTGAATCCCGACCTCCTTCTTCGCCCTTCCCCTGTCTCCAATTCCCCCCTCAGGAACCCCAGGTTTCTTTCTTCCCTTTGTGATCCTGTGTTTCCTTTGTGTACTAGCTTCCTTACTATGCGTATTTAGACGGCAGACAAAAGTGTGATATCCTGGGATATGTGTCTTGCTGCCTCTAATTGACCAGAATTAGTGAGATCATCTACTGCTCCACCCATGCTGCTGCAAAGAGTATGGGTTCATTTTGTTCTGTGGCTGAGTGGTAGTCGAGGGTGTGTAGGTAGCAGAACATCTTTCTCCATTCACCCCTCGCTCCCCATTCCGTTCGTTTCTATGTCTTGGCTGCGGTCATGGGTACCGCAATGACAGCTGGGGTGCAAGTGCTTCCTTCAACTGATGCTAATCTCTGTTTATATGACATGCATTGGGGTTGCCGAATCTCATGGTACTTGCAGTGTTTAGTTTGGTAAGGAATGTTCCTACTGAACCTCATACCGGCTGTTAGCTACTTACAATCCCACCAACAGCAATAGCTGGCTTGAGTTTGTGGCATGCCCTCTTAAGCACTTCAAATTTTAGTGTATGAGAGGACTGCAGCCAGGGAACACCTTGTCTAGCTTTCTTTTCACTCTCTAATCATGACAGATCCTGAGCATCTTTTCTTTTGAATGTGTTGTTTTCTAAAATGCAGGTGAGTACCACTGAGTTCCCGAAAGGTTCCTGCCTCAGGATCGGGCCTGATTTGAATTTGTTTCAGATTACCTAGCCCAGGATATTTCTTGAGGGCAGGGCTGTGTCTGCAAAGCCGCAGGCCGTAGGCCTTGTGGATGATAGGTGCCCTTCAGCCCAGTTGGTAAGGTTTTTACGGCAGTGTGCCACGAGGCGGCAGCACTACTCCGTGTCCTCTCTGGTAAGGTGGGGAAAGAAAGCCTTAGCGGGGTTCCCGGTGTTGGATTGGAAATGGGGAGTCGACCGTGGCTAAACACACACCCCTGGGCTTTTGAAGGCTCACCTCCTGCCCCTTAACCTGCACTGCCCCAAACAAGTCATATTGCAAGCTTTGCAAGTGGGCTACTCAAAGGATGCCGTGGTTCGCAGTTGGGGCGACTCTAATGAACTGGGCTGGAGGTGGGAACTTGCCTAGCAGGAGCTGTGGAGATCCGGTTTCTTCACAGCACTTCCCTCTCAGGTGTTCCACCATCATTTGGGTGCACCAGGCTGTGCTTACCTGTAGGAGGGCCATGTTGGATCGGGAGATTGCGGTACGACGCAGGGGAGAATGGGCAATAGCGGTCCGAGGTGCCGCTTGTCAGGTGGCACGTCCTCCTCACTTGTTGCCTCAGCAGCAGCATGCTTCGGCCGTGGGCCCCAGGCCTTCCAAGTCTCCATGTCCGTTAACGTGGTAACGACATCACAGAGGTGTGAGGTAAGAGAGTAGGCATTTCTTAACCCCTTACTTACCTTGTCATTGTACAGTACTTCTCCGTTTCAGCCTCGTTCATGTAAAATGTTCCGTCTGTTTGAGTTCTACAGCCACTTCATGCAATTACACATGTAGCTATACCCTTAGGGTTTCGGATTCTTTGCACTCTTCATTTATTGAGGAATGTTTTGTAGTGTTCCCTGTGCTTTCCGGTGGGTCGCCCTTGATCGGCACTTTTTTTTTTTTTTTTTTTTTGCTCTACGCGGGCCTCCCACTGTTGTGGTCTCTCCTGCTGCGGAGCACAGGCTCCGGACACGCAGGCCCAGCGACCGTGGCTCACGGACCAAGCCGCTCCGCGGCATGAGGGATCCTCCCGGACCGGGGCATGAACCCGTGTCCCCTGCAGCGGCGGCAGGCGGATTCTCAACCACTGCGCCACCAGGGAAGCCCGATCAGCACTTTTTGATACGTTAAGCGTGTTTCTGTGAATCCCGACCTCCTTCTTCGCCCTTCCCCTGTCTCCAATTCCCCCCTCAGGGAACCCCAGGTTTCTTTCTTCCCTTTGTGATCCTGTGTTTCCTTTGTGTACTAGCTTCCTTACTATGTGTATTTAGACGGCAGACAAAAGTGTGATATCCTGGGATATGTGTCTTGCTGCCTCTAATTGACCAGAATTAGTGAGATCATCTACTGCTCCACCCATGCTGCTGCAAAGAGTATGGGTTCATTTTGTTCTGTGGCTGAGTGGTAGTCGAGGGTGTGTAGGTAGCAGAACATCTTTCTCCATTCACCCCTCGCTCCCCATTCCGTTCGTTTCTATGTCTTGGCTGTGGTCATGGGAACCGCAATGACAGCTGGGGTGCAAGTGCTTCCTTCCACTGATGCTAGCCTCTGGTTATTCGACAGGCAGCGGGGTTGCCGAATCTCATGGTACTTGCAGTGTTTAGTTTGGCAAGGAATGTTCCTACTGAACCTCATACCGGCTGTTAGCTACTTACAATCCCACCAACAGCAATAGGTGGCTTGAGTTTGTGGCATGCCCTCTTAAGCACTTCAAATTTTAGGGTATGAGAGGGCTGCAGCCAGGGAACACCTGGTCTAGCTTTCTTTTCACTCTCTAATCATGACAGATCCTGAGCATCTTTTCTTTTGAATGTGCTGTTTTCTAAAATGCGGGTGAGTACCACTGAGTTCCCGAAAGGTTCCTGCCTCAGGATCGGGCCTGATTGGAATTCGTTTCAGATTACCTAGCCCAGGATATTTCTTGAGGGCAGGGTTGTGTCTGTAAAGCCGCAGGCCATAGGCCTTGTGGATAATAGGTGCCCTTGAGCCCAGTTGGTAATGTTTTTACGGCAGTGTGCCACGAGGCGGCAGCACTACTCCGTGTCCTCTCTGGTGAGGTGTGGAAGGAAAGCCTTAGCGGGGGTCCCGGTGTTGGATTGGAAATGGGGAGTCGAACGTGGCTAAACACACAGCCCTGGGCTTTTGTAGGCTCACCTCCTGCCCCTTAACCTGCACTGCCCCACCCCAGTCATATCGCAAGGCTTGCAAGTGGGCTACTCAAAGGGTGCCGTGGTTCGCAAGTGGGGCGACTCTAATGAAGTGGGCTGGAGGTGGGAACTTACCTAGCAGGAGCTGTGGCGATGCGGTTTCTTCACAGCCCTTCCCTCTCAGCTGTCCCACCATCATTTGTGTACACGAGGCTGTGCTTATCTGTAGGAGGGCCATGTTGGATCGGGAGATTGTGGTACCACGCAGGGGAGAACAGTAGCAGCAACCTCCAGCTGCGGGACACAGGCCTGCTGAGGCTCCAGGGGTCTGGCACCAGCCCACGTCACAGAGGCCTGAGGTAAGAAAGTGCGCATTTCTTAACCGCTTACTTGCTTTATCATTGAACAGTCCTTTTCTCTTTCAGCATAGTTTATATACAATGCTGTATCTCTTTGATTTGTACAGCCACTTGATGCCATTATAAACGTAGCTGTACCTGTAGGGTTTCGGATTCTTTACGCTGTTAGTTTATCGAGGAATATTTTGTAGCCTCCCATGTTCTTTCGGGTGTGTCGCCCATGATGAGCACTTTTTGATAGTTTAAGTGTGTTTCTGTTAATCCCAATCTCCTACTTCACCCTTCCCCTGTCTCCAATTTCCCCCTGTGAGAACTCCTCGCTTGTTTCTTCCCTTTGTGAACCTGTGTTTCCTTTTTCTTTTACTAGCATCCTTTGTATCCCTATTTAGACTGCACACATAAGTGATATCCGGGGATATGTGTCTTTCTGCCTCTAAGTGACCAGAATTAGTGAGATTATCTACTGATCCACCCATGCTGCTGCAAAGAGTATGGGTTCATTTTGTTCCGTGGCTGAGTGGTAGTCGAGGGTGTGTAGGTAGTGGAACATCTTTCTCCCTTCACCCCTCGCTCGACCGTTCGTTCCTTTGTATGTCTTGGCTGTGGTCAAGTGTACCACAACGACTGCTGGGGTGCAAGTGCTTCCTTCCAATGACGCTAGTCTCTGGTTATATGACCTGCAGCGGGGTTGCCGAATCTCGTGGTACCTTCAGTGTTTAGTCTGGTAAGGAATGTGCCTGCTGATCCTCATACCGGCTGTTACCAAGGTACAATCCCACCAACAGCAGTAGCTGGCTTCACTTTGTGGCATGCCCTCTTGAGCGCTTAAAATTTTAGGTGATGAGAGGACTGAAGTCAGGGAACACCTCGTCTAGCTTTCTTTTCACTCTGCAATCATGAGAGATCTTGAGCATCTTTTGATTTGAATGTGCTGTTTTCTAAAACGCGGGTGAGTACCACTGAGGTCTTGAAAGGTTTCTGCCTGAGAGTCGGGCCTGATTTGGATTCATTTCAGATTACCTAGCCCAGGAGATGTCTTGAGGGCAGGGTTGTGTCTGCAAAGCGGCAGGCTCTAGGCCTTGTGAACGATAGGTGCCTTTCAGCACAGTTGGTAAGGCTGTTACGGCAGTGTGCCACAAGGCGACAGCACTACTCCGTGTCGTCTCTTGTAACTTGGGGAAATAAACCTTTAGCCGGGGTCCCGGTGTTGGATTGGAAATGGGGAGTCGAACGTGTGTAAACACACACCCCTGGGCTTGTGTAGGCTCACCTTCTGCCCCTTAACCTGCACTGCACCACCCCAGGCGTATCGCAAGCCTTGCAAGTGGGCTATTCGGAGGGTGCCGTTGTTCGCAGGTGGGTGAGTCTAATGAAGAGGTCTGGAGGTGGGAACCTGCCTAGCAGGAGCTGTGGAAATCCGGTTTCTTCACCGCTCTTCCCTCTCAGCTGCTCCACCCTCATTTCGGTGCACCAGGCTTTGGTTACCTATAGGAGGGCCACGTTGGGTCGGGAGATTGTGGTACCACGCAGGGGAGAATGGGCAATAGCGGTCCGATGTGCCGCTTGTCAGGTGGCACGTCCTCCTCCCTTGTTGCCCCAGCAGCAGCATGCTCCGGCCGTGGGACCCAGGCCTGCCCAGCCTCCAGGTGCCTCGCCGTGGTAACGACATCACAGAGGCGTGAGGTAACAGAGTACGCATTTCTTAACCCCTTACTTGCCTTGTCATTGTACAGTACTTTTCCCTTTCAGCCTAGGTCTTATACAATGTTGCGTCTGTTTGAGCTCTACAGCCACTTGATGAAATTAATCACGTAGCTATACCCTTAGGGTTTCGGATTCTTTGCCCTCCTCCTTTATGGAGGAATGTTTTGTAGCGTTCCATGTGCTTTCGGGTGAGTCGCCCTTGATGAGCACTTTTTGATACGTTAAATGTGTTTCTGTTAATCCCCATGTCCTAATTCAGCCTTCCCCGGCCTCCAGTCTCCCCCTGTGGGAACTCCTCGCTTCTTTCTTCCCTTTGTGAACCTGTGTTTCCTTTCTTCACTAGCTTCCTTTGTATCCCTATGTAGACTGCACACATAAGTGATATCCGGGGATATGTGTCTTGCTGCCTCTAAGTGACCAGAATTAGTGAGAACATCTAGTGCTCCACCCATGCTGGTGCAAATACTATGAGTTCATTTTGTTCTGTGGCTGAGTGGTGGTCGAGGGTGTGTAGGTAGCGGAACGTCTTTCTCCCTTCACCCCTCGCTCGACACTTCGTTCGTTTGTATGTCTTGGCTGTGGTCAAGGGTACCACAACGACTGCCGGGGTGCAGGTGCTTCCTTCCAATGATGCTAGTCTCTGGTTATACGGCCTGCAGCGGGGTTTCCGAATCGGGTGGTACCTCCAGTGTTTAGTTTGGTAAGGAATGTGCCTACTGATCCTCATTCCGGCTGTTACCAATTTACAATCCCACCAACAGCAGTAGCTGCCTTCACTTTGTGGCATGCCCTCTTGAGCACTTAAAATTTTAGGTTATGAGAGGACTGAAGCCAGGGAACACCTCGTCTAGCTTTCTTTTCACTCTCTAATCATGACAGATCCTGAGCATATGTTCTTTTGAATGTGCTGTTTTCTAAAACGCGAGTTAGTACCACTGAGTTCTTGAAAGGTTCCTGCCCCAGAGTCGGGCCTGATTTGAATTCGTTTCAGATTACCTAGCCCAGGATATTTCTTGAGGGCAGGGTTGTGTCTGCAAAGCCGTAGGCCGTAGGCTTTGTGGAGGATAGGTGCCCTTGAGCCCAGTTGGTAAGGTTGTTACGGCAGTGTGCCACGAGGCGGCAGCACTACTCCGTGTCCTCTCTGGTAACGTGGGGAAAGAAAGCCTTAGCAGGGGTCCCGGTGTTGGATTGGAAATGGGGAGTCGACCGTGGCTAAACACACAACCCTGGGCTTTTGTAGGCTCACCTCCTGTCCCTTAACCTGCACTGCTCCCCACCAGGCGTATCGCAAGCCTTGCACGTGGGCTACTCAGAGGGTGCCGTGGTTCGCAGTTGGGGCGACTCTAATGAAGTGGGCTGGAGGGGGGAACTTGCCTAGCAGGAGCTGTGGAGATCCGGTTTCTTCACAGCACTGCCCTCTCAGGTGTTCCACCATCATTTGGGTGCACCAGGCTGTGCTTACCTGTAGGAGGGCCATGTTGGATCGGGAGATTGTGGTACGACGCAGGGGAGAATGGGCAATAGCGGTCCGAGGTGCCACTTGTCAGGTGGCACGTCCTCCTCCCTTGTTGCCTCAGCAGCAGCATGCTTCGGCCGTGGGACTCAGGCATGCCAAGCCTCCAGGTCCCTTATCGTGGTAACGACATCACAGAGGTGTGAGGTAAGAGAGTAGGCATTTCTTAACGCCTTACTTGCCTTGTCATTGTACAGTACTTCTCCCTTTCAGCCTCGTTCATATAAAATGTTGCGTCTGTTTGAGTTGTACAGCCACTTCATGCAATTACACACGTAGCTATACCCTTAGGGTTTCGGATTCTTTGCACTCTTCGTTTATTGAGGAATGTTTTGTAGTGTTCCCTGTGCTTTCCGGTGGGTCGCCCTTGATCAGCACTTTTTTTTTTTTTTTTTTGCTCTACGCGGGCCTCTCACTGTTGTGACCTCTCCTGCTGCGGAGCACAGGCTCCGGAGACGCAGGCCCAGCGACCGTGGCTCACGGGCCCATCCGCTCCGCGGCATGAGGGATCCTCCCGGACCGGGGCACGAACCCGTGTCCCCTGCAGCGGCGGCAGGCGGATTCTCAACCACTGCGTCACCAGGGAAGCCCGATCAGCACTTTTTGATACGTTAAGCGTGTTTCTGTGAATCGCGACCTCCTACTTCACCCGTCCCCTGCCTCCAGTTCCCCCGTCAGGGAACCCCAGGCTTCTTTCTTCCCTTTGTGAACCTGTGTTTCCTTTGTGTACTAGCTTCCTTAGTATCCGTATTTAGACGGCAGACAAAAGTGTGATATCCTGGGATATGTGTCTTGCTGCCTCTAATTGACCAGAATTAGTGAGATCATCTACTGCTCCACCCATGCTGCTGCAAAGAGTATGGGTTCATTTTGTTCTGTGGCTGAGTGGTAGTCGAGGGTGTGTAGGTAGCAGAACATCTTTCTCCATTCACCCCTCGCTCCCCATTCCGTTCGTTTCTATGTCTTGGCTGTGGTCATGGGAACCGCAATGACAGCTGGGGTGCAAGGGCTTCCTTCCACTGATGCTAGCCTCTGGTTATACGACAGGCAGCGGGGTTGCCGAATCTCATGGTACTTGCAGTGTTTAGTTTGGTAAGGAATGTTCCTACTGAACCTCATACCGGCTGTTAGCTACTTACAATCCCACCAACAGCAATAGCTGGCTTGAGTTTGTGGCATGCCCTCTTAAGCACTTCAAATTTTAGGGTATGAGAGGGCTGCAGCCAGGGAACACCTGGTCTAGCTTTCTTTTCACTCTCTAATCATGACAGATCCTGAGCATCTTTTCTTTTGAATGTGCTGTTTTCTAAAATGCGGGTGAGTACCACTGAGTTCCCGAAAGGTTCCTGCCTCAGGATCGGGCCTGATTGGAATTCGTTTCAGATTACCTAGCCCAGGATATTTCTTGAGGGCAGGGTTGTGTCTGTAAAGCCGCAGGCCATAGGCCTTGTGGATAATAGGTGCCCTTGAGCCCAGTTGGTAATGTTTTTACGGCAGTGTGCCACGAGGCGGCAGCACTACTCCGTGTCCTCTCTGGTGAGGTGTGGAAGGAAAGCCTTAGCGGGGGTCCCGGTGTTGGATTGGAAATGCGGAGTCGAACGTGGCTAAACACACAGCCCTGGGCTTTTGTAGGCTCACCTCCTGCCCCTTAACCTGCACTGCCCCACCCCAGTCATATCGCAAGGCTTGCAAGTGGGCTACTCAAAGGGTGCCGTGGTTCGCAAGTGGGGCGACTCTAATGAAGTGGGCTGGAGGTGGGAACTTACCTAGCAGGAGCTGTGGCGATGCGGTTTCTTCACAGCCCTTCCCTCTCAGCTGTCCCACCATCATTTGGGTACACGAGGCTGTGCTTATCTGTAGGAGGGCCATGTTGGATCGGGAGATTGTGGTACCACGCAGGGGAGAACAGTAGCAGCAACCTCCAGCTGCGGGACACAGGCCTGCTGAGGCTCCAGGGGTCTGGCACCAGCCCACGTCACAGAGGCCTGAGGTAAGAAAGTGCGCATTTCTTAACCGCTTACTTGCTTTATCATTGAACAGTCCTTTTCTCTTTCAGCATAGTTTATATACAATGCTGTATCTCTTTGATTTGTACAGCCACTTGATGCCATTATAAACGTAGCTGTACCTGTAGGGTTTCGGATTCTTTACGCTGTTAGTTTATCGAGGAATATTTTGTAGCCTCCCATGTTCTTTCGGGTGTGTCGCCCATGATGAGCACTTTTTGATAGTTTAAGTGTGTTTCTGTTAATCCCAATCTCCTACTTCACCCTTCCCCTGTCTCCAATTTCCCCCTGTGAGAACTCCTCGCTTGTTTCTTCCCTTTGTGAACCTGTGTTTCCTTTTTCTTTTACTAGCATCCTTTGTATCCCTATTTAGACTGCACACATAAGTGATATCCGGGGATATGTGTCTTTCTGCCTCTAAGTGACCAGAATTAGTGAGATTATCTACTGATCCACCCATGCTGCTGCAAAGAGTATGGGTTCATTTTGTTCCGTGGCTGAGTGGTAGTCGAGGGTGTGTAGGTAGTGGAACATCTTTCTCCCTTCACCCCTCGCTCGACCGTTCGTTCCTTTGTATGTCTTGGCTGTGGTCAAGTGTACCACAACGACTGCTGGGGTGCAAGTGCTTCCTTCCAATGACGCTAGTCTCTGGTTATATGACCTGCAGCGGGGTTGCCGAATCTCGTGGTACCTTCAGTGTTTAGTCTGGTAAGGAATGTGCCTGCTGATCCTCATACCGGCTGTTACCAAGGTACAATCCCACCAACAGCAGTAGCTGGCTTCACTTTGTGGCATGCCCTCTTGAGCGCTTAAAATTTTAGGTGATGAGAGGACTGAAGTCAGGGAACACCTCGTCTAGCTTTCTTTTCACTCTGCAATCATGAGAGATCTTGAGCATCTTTTGATTTGAATGTGCTGTTTTCTAAAACGCGGGTGAGTACCACTGAGGTCTTGAAAGGTTTCTGCCTGAGAGTCGGGCCTGATTTGGATTCATTTCAGATTACCTAGCCCAGGAGATGTCTTGAGGGCAGGGTTGTGTCTGCAAAGCGGCAGGCTCTAGGCCTTGTGAACGATAGGTGCCTTTCAGCACAGTTGGTAAGGTTGTTACGGCAGTGTGCCACAAGGCGACAGCACTACTCCGTGTCGTCTCTTGTAACTTGGGGAAATAAACCTTTAGCCGGGGTCCCGGTGTTGGATTGGAAATGGGGAGTCGAACGTGTGTAAACACACACCCCTGGGCTTGTGTAGGCTCACCTTCTGCCCCTTAACCTGCACTGCACCACCCCAGGCGTATCGCAAGCCTTGCAAGTGGGCTATTCGGAGGGTGCCGTTGTTCGCAGGTGGGTGAGTCTAATGAAGAGGTCTGGAGGTGGGAACCTGCCTAGCAGGAGCTGTGGAAATCCGGTTTCTTCACCGCTCTTCCCTCTCAGCTGCTCCACCCTCATTTCGGTGCACCAGGCTTTGGTTACCTATAGGAGGGCCACGTTGGGTCGGGAGATTGTGGTACCACGCAGGGGAGAATGGGCAATAGCGGTCCGATGTGCCGCTTGTCAGGTGGCACGTCCTCCTCCCTTGTTGCCCCAGCAGCAGCATGCTCCGGCCGTGGGACCCAGGCCTGCCCAGCCTCCAGGTGCCTCGCCGTGGTAACGACATCACAGAGGCGTGAGGTAACAGAGTACGCATTTCTTAACCCCTTACTTGCCTTGTCATTGTACAGTACTTTTCCCTTTCAGCCTAGGTCATATACAATGTTGCGTCTGTTTGAGCTCTACAGCCACTTGATGAAATTAATCACGTAGCTATACCCTTAGGGTTTCGGATTCTTTGCCCTCCTCCTTTATGGAGGAATGTTTTGTAGCGTTCCATGTGCTTTCGGGTGAGTCGCCCTTGATGAGCACTTTTTGATACGTTAAATGTGTTTCTGTTAATCCCCATGTCCTAATTCAGCCTTCCCCGGCCTCCAGTCTCCCCCTGTGGGAACTCCTCGCTTCTTTCTTCCCTTTGTGAACCTGTGTTTCCTTTCTTCACTAGCTTCCTTTGTATCCCTATGTAGACTGCACACATAAGTGATATCCGGGGATATGTGTCTTGCTGCCTCTAAGTGACCAGAATTAGTGAGAACATCTAGTGCTCCACCCATGCTGGTGCAAATACTATGAGTTCATTTTGTTCTGTGGCTGAGTGGTGGTCGAGGGTGTGTAGGTAGCGGAACGTCTTTCTCCCTTCACCCCTCGCTCGACACTTCGTTCGTTTGTATGTCTTGGCTGTGGTCAAGGGTACCACAACGACTGCCGGGGTGCAGGTGCTTCCTTCCAATGATGCTAGTCTCTGGTTATACGGCCTGCAGCGGGGTTTCCGAATCGGGTGGTACCTCCAGTGTTTAGTTTGGTAAGGAATGTGCCTACTGATCCTCATTCCGGCTGTTACCAATTTACAATCCCACCAACAGCAGTAGCTGCCTTCACTTTGTGGCATGCCCTCTTGAGCACTTAAAATTTTAGGTTATGAGAGGACTGAAGCCAGGGAACACCTCGTCTAGCTTTCTTTTCACTCTCTAATCATGACAGATCCTGAGCATATGTTCTTTTGAATGTGCTGTTTTCTAAAACGCGAGTTAGTACCACTGAGTTCTTGAAAGGTTCCTGCCCCAGAGTCGGGCCTGATTTGAATTCGTTTCAGATTACCTAGCCCAGGATATTTCTTGAGGGCAGGGTTGTGTCTGCAAAGCCGTAGGCCGTAGGCTTTGTGGAGGATAGGTGCCCTTGAGCCCAGTTGGTAAGGTTGTTACGGCAGTGTGCCACGAGGCGGCAGCACTACTCCGTGTCCTCTCTGGTAACGTGGGGAAAGAAAGCCTTAGCAGGTGTCCCGGTGTTGGATTGGAAATGGGGAGTCGACCGTGGCTAAACACACAACCCTGGGCTTTTGTAGGCTCACCTCCTGTCCCTTAACCTGCACTGCTCCCCACCAGGCATATCGCAAGCCTTGCACGTGGGCTACTCAGAGGGTGCCGTGGTTCGCAGTTGGGGCGACTCTAATGAAGTGGGCTGGAGGGGGGAACTTGCCTAGCAGGAGCTGTGGAGATCCGGTTTCTTCACAGCACTGCCCTCTCAGGTGTTCCACCATCATTTGGGTGCACCAGGCTGTGCTTACCTGTAGGAGGGCCATGTTGGATCGGGAGATTGTGGTACGACGCAGGGGAGAATGGGCAATAGCGGTCCGAGGTGCCACTTGTCAGGTGGCACGTCCTGCTCCCTTGTTGCCTCAGCAGCAGCATGCTTCGGCCGTGGGACTCAGGCATGCCAAGCCTCCAGGTCCCTTATCGTGGTAACGACATCACAGAGGTGTGAGGTAAGAGAGTAGGCATTTCTTAACGCCTTACTTGCCTTGTCATTGTACAGTACTTCTCCCTTTCAGCCTCGTTCATATAAAATGTTGCGTCTGTTTGAGTTGTACAGCCACTTCATGCAATTACACACGTAGCTATACCCTTAGGGTTTCGGATTCTTTGCACTCTTCGTTTATTGAGGAATGTTTTGTAGTGTTCCCTGTGCTTTCCGGTGGGTCGCCCTTGATCAGCACTTTTTTTTTTTTTTTTTTGCTCTACGCGGGCCTCTCACTGTTGTGACCTCTCCTGCTGCGGAGCACAGGCTCCGGAGACGCAGGCCCAGCGACCGTGGCTCACGGGCCCATCCGCTCCGCGGCATGAGGGATCCTCCCGGACCGGGGCACGAACCCGTGTCCCCTGCAGCGGCGGCAGGCGGATTCTCAACCACTGCGTCACCAGGGAAGCCCGATCAGCACTTTTTGATACGTTAAGCGTGTTTCTGTGAATCGCGACCTCCTACTTCACCCGTCCCCTGCCTCCAGTTCCCCCGTCAGGGAACCCCAGGCTTCTTTCTTCCCTTTGTGAACCTGTGTTTCCTTTGTGTACTAGCTTCCTTAGTATCCGTATTTAGACGGCAGACAAAAGTGTGATATCCTGGGATATGTGTCTTGCTGCCTCTAATTGACCAGAATTAGTGAGATCATCTACTGCTCCACCCATGCTGCTGCAAAGAGTATGGGTTCATTTTGTTCTGTGGCTGAGTGGTAGTCGAGGGTGTGTAGGTAGCAGAACATCTTTCTCCATTCACCCCTCGCTCCCCATTCCGTTCGTTTCTATGTCTTGGCTGTGGTCATGGGAACCGCAATGACAGCTGGGGTGCAAGGGCTTCCTTCCACTGATGCTAGCCTCTGGTTATACGACAGGCAGCGGGGTTGCCGAATCTCATGGTACTTGCAGTGTTTAGTTTGGTAAGGAATGTTCCTACTGAACCTCATACCGGCTGTTAGCTACTTACAATCCCACCAACAGCAATAGCTGGCTTGAGTTTGTGGCATGCCCTCTTAAGCACTTCAAATTTTAGGGTATGAGAGGGCTGCAGCCAGGGAACACCTGGTCTAGCTTTCTTTTCACTCTCTAATCATGACAGATCCTGAGCATCTTTTCTTTTGAATGTGCTGTTTTCTAAAATGCGGGTGAGTACCACTGAGTTCCCGAAAGGTTCCTGCCTCAGGATCGGGCCTGATTGGAATTCGTTTCAGATTACCTAGCCCAGGATATTTCTTGAGGGCAGGGTTGTGTCTGTAAAGCCGCAGGCCATAGGCCTTGTGGATAATAGGTGCCCTTGAGCCCAGTTGGTAATGTTTTTACGGCAGTGTGCCACGAGGCGGCAGCACTACTCCGTGTCCTCTCTGGTGAGGTGTGGAAGGAAAGCCTTAGCGGGGGTCCCGGTGTTGGATTGGAAATGCGGAGTCGAACGTGGCTAAACACACAGCCCTGGGCTTTTGTAGGCTCACCTCCTGCCCCTTAACCTGCACTGCCCCACCCCAGTCATATCGCAAGGCTTGCAAGTGGGCTACTCAAAGGGTGCCGTGGTTCGCAAGTGGGGCGACTCTAATGAAGTGGGCTGGAGGTGGGAACTTACATAGCAGGAGCTGTGGCGATGCGGTTTCTTCACAGCCCTTCCCTCTCAGCTGTCCCACCATCATTTGGGTACACGAGGCTGTGCTTATCTGTAGGAGGGCCATGTTGGATCGGGAGATTGTGGTACCACGCAGGGGAGAACAGTAGCAGCAACCTCCAGCTGCGGGACACAGGCCTGCTGAGGCTCCAGGGGTCTGACACCAGCCCACGTCACAGAGGCCTGAGGTAAGAAAGTGCGCATTTCTTAACCGCTTACTTGCTTTATCATTGAACAGTCCTTTTCTCTTTCAGCATAGTTTATATACAATGCTGTATCTCTTTGATTTCTACAGCCACTTGATGCCATTATAAACGTAGCTGTACCTGTAGGGTTTCGGATTCTTTACGCTGTTAGTTTATCGAGGAATATTTTGTAGCCTCCCATGTTCTTTCGGGTGTGTCGCCCATGATGAGCACTTTTTGATAGTTTAAGTGTGTTTCTGTTAATCCCAATCTCCTACTTCACCCTTCCCCTGTCTCCAATTTCCCCCTGTGAGAACTCCTCGCTTGTTTCTTCCCTTTGTGAACCTGTGTTTCCTTTTTCTTTTACTAGCATCCTTTGTATCCCTATTTAGACTGCACACATAAGTGATATCCGGGGATATGTGTCTTTCTGCCTCTAAGTGACCAGAATTAGTGAGATTATCTACTGATCCACCCATGCTGCTGCAAAGAGTATGGGTTCATTTTGTTCCGTGGCTGAGTGGTAGTCGAGGGTGTGTAGGTAGTGGAACATCTTTCTCCCTTCACCCCTCGCTCGACCGTTCGTTCCTTTGTATGTCTTGGCTGTGGTCAAGTGTACCACAACGACTGCTGGGGTGCAAGTGCTTCCTTCCAATGACGCTAGTCTCTGGTTATATGACCTGCAGCGGGGTTGCCGAATCTCGTGGTACCTTCAGTGTTTAGTCTGGTAAGGAATGTGCCTGCTGATCCTCATACCGGCTGTTACCAAGGTACAATCCCACCAACAGCAGTAGCTGGCTTCACTTTGTGGCATGCCCTCTTGAGCGCTTAAAATTTTAGGTGATGAGAGGACTGAAGTCAGGGAACACCTCGTCTAGCTTTCTTTTCACTCTGCAATCATGAGAGATCTTGAGCATCTTTTGATTTGAATGTGCTGTTTTCTAAAACGCGGGTGAGTACCACTGAGGTCTTGAAAGGTTTCTGCCTGAGAGTCGGGCCTGATTTGGATTCATTTCAGATTACCTAGCCCAGGAGATGTCTTGAGGGCAGGGTTGTGTCTGCAAAGCGGCAGGCTCTAGGCCTTGTGAACGATAGGTGTCTTTCAGCACAGTTGGTAAGGTTGTTACGGCAGTGTGCCACAAGGCGACAGCACTACTCCGTGTCGTCTCTTGTAACTTGGGGAAATAAACCTTTAGCCGGGGTCCCGGTGTTGGATTGGAAATGGGGAGTCGAACGTGTGTAAACACACACCCCTGGGCTTGTGTAGGCTCACCTTCTGCCCCTTAACCTGCACTGCACCACCCCAGGCGTATCGCAAGCCTTGCAAGTGGGCTATTCGGAGGGTGCCGTTGTTCGCAGGTGGGTGAGTCTAATGAAGAGGTCTGGAGGTGGGAACCTGCCTAGCAGGAGCTGTGGAAATCCGGTTTCTTCACCGCTCTTCCCTCTCAGCTGCTCCACCCTCATTTCGGTGCACCAGGCTTTGGTTACCTATAGGAGGGCCACGTTGGGTCGGGAGATTGTGGTACCACGCAGGGGAGAATGGGCAATAGCGGTCCGATGTGCCGCTTGTCAGGTGGCACGTCCTGCTCCCTTGTTGCCTCAGCAGCAGCATGCTTCGGCCGTGGGACTCAGGCATGCCAAGCCTCCAGGTCCCTTATCGTGGTAACGACATCACAGAGGTGTGAGGTAAGAGAGTAGGCATTTCTTAACGCCTTACTTGCCTTGTCATTGTACAGTACTTCTCCCTTTCAGCCTCGTTCATATAAAATGTTGCGTCTGTTTGAGTTGTACAGCCACTTCATGCAATTACACACGTAGCTATACCCTTAGGGTTTCGGATTCTTTGCACTCTTCGTTTATTGAGGAATGTTTTGTAGTGTTCCCTGTGCTTTCCGGTGGGTCGCCCTTGATCAGCAATTTTTTTTTTTTTTTTTTTTTTTTTTTTTTGCTCTACGCGGGCCTCTCACTGTTGTGACCTCTCCTGCTGCGGAGCACAGGCTCCGGAGACGCAGGCCCAGCGACCGTGGCTCACGGGCCCATCCGCTCCGCGGCATGAGGGATCCTCCCGGACCGGGGCACGAACCCGTGTCCCCTGCAGCGGCGGCAGGCGGATTCTCAACCACTGCGTCACCAGGGAAGCCCGATCAGCACTTTTTGATACGTTAAGCGTGTTTCTGTGAATCGCGACCTCCTACTTCACCCGTCCCCTGCCTCCAGTTCCCCCGTCAGGGAACCCCAGGCTTCTTTCTTCCCTTTGTGAACCTGTGTTTCCTTTGTGTACTAGCTTCCTTAGTATCCGTATTTAGACGGCAGACAAAAGTGTGATATCCTGGGATATGTGTCTTGCTGCCTCTAATTGACCAGAATTAGTGAGATCATCTACTGCTCCACCCATGCTGCTGCAAAGAGTATGGGTTCATTTTGTTCTGTGGCTGAGTGGTAGTCGAGGGTGTGTAGGTAGCAGAACATCTTTCTCCATTCACCCCTCGCTCCCCATTCCGTTCGTTTCTATGTCTTGGCTGTGGTCATGGGAACCGCAATGACAGCTGGGGTGCAAGGGCTTCCTTCCACTGATGCTAGCCTCTGGTTATACGACAGGCAGCGGGGTTGCCGAATCTCATGGTACTTGCAGTGTTTAGTTTGGTAAGGAATGTTCCTACTGAACCTCATACCGGCTGTTAGCTACTTACAATCCCACCAACAGCAATAGCTGGCTTGAGTTTGTGGCATGCCCTCTTAAGCACTTCAAATTTTAGGGTATGAGAGGGCTGCAGCCAGGGAACACCTGGTCTAGCTTTCTTTTCACTCTCTAATCATGACAGATCCTGAGCATCTTTTCTTTTGAATGTGCTGTTTTCTAAAATGCGGGTGAGTACCACTGAGTTCCCGAAAGGTTCCTGCCTCAGGATCGGGCCTGATTGGAATTCGTTTCAGATTACCTAGCCCAGGATATTTCTTGAGGGCAGGGTTGTGTCTGTAAAGCCGCAGGCCATAGGCCTTGTGGATAATAGGTGCCCTTGAGCCCAGTTGGTAATGTTTTTACGGCAGTGTGCCACGAGGCGGCAGCACTACTCCGTGTCCTCTCTGGTGAGGTGTGGAAGGAAAGCCTTAGCGGGGGTCCCGGTGTTGGATTGGAAATGCGGAGTCGAACGTGGCTAAACACACAGCCCTGGGCTTTTGTAGGCTCACCTCCTGCCCCTTAACCTGCACTGCCCCACCCCAGTCATATCGCAAGGCTTGCAAGTGGGCTACTCAAAGGGTGCCGTGGTTCGCAAGTGGGGCGACTCTAATGAAGTGGGCTGGAGGTGGGAACTTACCTAGCAGGAGCTGTGGCGATGCGGTTTCTTCACAGCCCTTCCCTCTCAGCTGTCCCACCATCATTTGGGTACACGAGGCTGTGCTTATCTGTAGGAGGGCCATGTTGGATCGGGAGATTGTGGTACCACGCAGGGGAGAACAGTAGCAGCAACCTCCAGCTGCGGGACACAGGCCTGCTGAGGCTCCAGGGGTCTGACACCAGCCCACGTCACAGAGGCCTGAGGTAAGAAAGTGCGCATTTCTTAACCGCTTACTTGCTTTATCATTGAACAGTCCTTTTCTCTTTCAGCATAGTTTATATACAATGCTGTATCTCTTTGATTTGTACAGCCACTTGATGCCATTATAAACGTAGCTGTACCTGTAGGGTTTCGGATTCTTTACGCTGTTAGTTTATCGAGGAATATTTTGTAGCCTCCCATGTTCTTTCGGGTGTGTCGCCCATGATGAGCACTTTTTGATAGTTTAAGTGTGTTTCTGTTAATCCCAATCTCCTACTTCACCCTTCCCCTGTCTCCAATTTCCCCCTGTGAGAACTCCTCGCTTGTTTCTTCCCTTTGTGAACCTGTGTTTCCTTTTTCTTTTACTAGCATCCTTTGTATCCCTATTTAGACTGCACACATAAGTGATATCCGGGGATATGTGTCTTTCTGCCTCTAAGTGACCAGAATTAGTGAGATTATCTACTGATCCACCCATGCTGCTGCAAAGAGTATGGGTTCATTTTGTTCCGTGGCTGAGTGGTAGTCGAGGGTGTGTAGGTAGTGGAACATCTTTCTCCCTTCACCCCTCGCTCGACCGTTCGTTCCTTTGTATGTCTTGGCTGTGGTCAAGTGTACCACAACGACTGCTGGGGTGCAAGTGCTTCCTTCCAATGACGCTAGTCTCTGGTTATATGACCTGCAGCGGGGTTGCCGAATCTCGTGGTACCTTCAGTGTTTAGTCTGGTAAGGAATGTGCCTGCTGATCCTCATACCGGCTGTTACCAAGGTACAATCCCACCAACAGCAGTAGCTGGCTTCACTTTGTGGCATGCCCTCTTGAGCGCTTAAAATTTTAGGTGATGAGAGGACTGAAGTCAGGGAACACCTCGTCTAGCTTTCTTTTCACTCTGCAATCATGAGAGATCTTGAGCATCTTTTGATTTGAATGTGCTGTTTTCTAAAACGCGGGTGAGTACCACTGAGGTCTTGAAAGGTTTCTGCCTGAGAGTCGGGCCTGATTTGGATTCATTTCAGATTACCTAGCCCAGGAGATGTCTTGAGGGCAGGGTTGTGTCTGCAAAGCGGCAGGCTCTAGGCCTTGTGAACGATAGGTGCCTTTCAGCACAGTTGGTAAGGTTGTTACGGCAGTGTGCCACAAGGCGACAGCACTACTCCGTGTCGTCTCTTGTAACTTGGGGAAATAAACCTTTAGCCGGGGTCCCGGTGTTGGATTGGAAATGGGGAGTCGAACGTGTGTAAACACACACCCCTGGGCTTGTGTAGGCTCACCTTCTGCCCCTTAACCTGCACTGCACCACCCCAGGCGTATCGCAAGCCTTGCAAGTGGGCTATTCGGAGGGTGCCGTTGTTCGCAGGTGGGTGAGTCTAATGAAGAGGTCTGGAGGTGGGAACCTGCCTAGCAGGAGCTGTGGAAATCCGGTTTCTTCACCGCTCTTCCCTCTCAGCTGCTCCACCCTCATTTCGGTGCACCAGGCTTTGGTTACCTATAGGAGGGCCACGTTGGGTCGGGAGATTGTGGTACCACGCAGGGGAGAATGGGCAATAGCGGTCCGATGTGCCGCTTGTCAGGTGGCACGTCCTCCTCCCTTGTTGCCCCAGCAGCAGCATGCTCCGGCCGTGGGACCCAGGCCTGCCCAGCCTCCAGGTGCCTCGCCGTGGTAACGACATCACAGAGGCGTGAGGTAACAGAGTACGCATTTCTTAACCCCTTACTTGCCTTGTCATTGTACAGTACTTTTCCCTTTCAGCCTAGGTCTTATACAATGTTGCGTCTGTTTGAGCTCTACAGCCACTTGATGAAATTAATCACGTAGCTATACCCTTAGGGTTTCGGATTCTTTGCCCTCCTCCTTTATGGAGGAATGTTTTGTAGCGTTCCATGTGCTTTCGGGTGAGTCGCCCTTGATGAGCACTTTTTGATACGTTAAATGTGTTTCTGTTAATCCCCATGTCCTAATTCAGCCTTCCCCGGCCTCCAGTCTCCCCCTGTGGGAACTCCTCGCTTCTTTCTTCCCTTTGTGAACCTGTGTTTCCTTTCTTCACTAGCTTCCTTTGTATCCCTATGTAGACTGCACACATAAGTGATATCCGGGGATATGTGTCTTGCTGCCTCTAAGTGACCAGAATTAGTGAGAACATCTAGTGCTCCACCCATGCTGGTGCAAATACTATGAGTTCATTTTGTTCTGTGGCTGAGTGGTGGTCGAGGGTGTGTAGGTAGCGGAACGTCTTTCTCCCTTCACCCCTCGCTCGACACTTCGTTCGTTTGTATGTCTTGGCTGTGGTCAAGGGTACCACAACGACTGCCGGGGTGCAGGTGCTTCCTTCCAATGATGCTAGTCTCTGGTTATACGGCCTGCAGCGGGGTTTCCGAATCGGGTGGTACCTCCAGTGTTTAGTTTGGTAAGGAATGTGCCTACTGATCCTCATTCCGGCTGTTACCAATTTACAATCCCACCAACAGCAGTAGCTGCCTTCACTTTGTGGCATGCCCTCTTGAGCACTTAAAATTTTAGGTTATGAGAGGACTGAAGCCAGGGAACACCTCGTCTAGCTTTCTTTTCACTCTCTAATCATGACAGATCCTGAGCATATGTTCTTTTGAATGTGCTGTTTTCTAAAACGCGAGTTAGTACCACTGAGTTCTTGAAAGGTTCCTGCCCCAGAGTCGGGCCTGATTTGAATTCGTTTCAGATTACCTAGCCCAGGATATTTCTTGAGGGCAGGGTTGTGTCTGCAAAGCCGTAGGCCGTAGGCTTTGTGGAGGATAGGTGCCCTTGAGCCCAGTTGGTAAGGTTGTTACGGCAGTGTGCCACGAGGCGGCAGCACTACTCCGTGTCCTCTCTGGTAACGTGGGGAAAGAAAGCCTTAGCAGGGGTCCCGGTGTTGGATTGGAAATGGGGAGTCGACCGTGGCTAAACACACAACCCTGGGCTTTTGTAGGCTCACCTCCTGTCCCTTAACCTGCACTGCTCCCCACCAGGCGTATCGCAAGCCTTGCACGTGGGCTACTCAGAGGGTGCCGTGGTTCGCAGTTGGGGCGACTCTAATGAAGTGGGCTGGAGGGGGGAACTTGCCTAGCAGGAGCTGTGGAGATCCGGTTTCTTCACAGCACTGCCCTCTCAGGTGTTCCACCATCATTTGGGTGCACCAGGCTGTGCTTACCTGTAGGAGGGCCATGTTGGATCGGGAGATTGTGGTACGACGCAGGGGAGAATGGGCAATAGCGGTCCGAGGTGCCACTTGTCAGGTGGCACGTCCTCCTCCCTTGTTGCCTCAGCAGCAGCATGCTTCGGCCGTGGGACTCAGGCATGCCAAGCCTCCAGGTCCCTTATCGTGGTAACGACATCACAGAGGTGTGAGGTAAGAGAGTAGGCATTTCTTAACGCCTTACTTGCCTTGTCATTGTACAGTACTTCTCCCTTTCAGCCTCGTTCATATAAAATGTTGCGTCTGTTTGAGTTGTACAGCCACTTCATGCAATTACACACGTAGCTATACCCTTAGGGTTTCGGATTCTTTGCACTCTTCGTTTATTGAGGAATGTTTTGTAGTGTTCCCTGTGCTTTCCGGTGGGTCGCCCTTGATCAGCACTTTTTTTTTTTTTTTTTTGCTCTACGCGGGCCTCTCACTGTTGTGACCTCTCCTGCTGCGGAGCACAGGCTCCGGAGACGCAGGCCCAGCGACCGTGGCTCACGGGCCCATCCGCTCCGCGGCATGAGGGATCCTCCCGGACCGGGGCACGAACCCGTGTCCCCTGCAGCGGCGGCAGGCGGATTCTCAACCACTGCGTCACCAGGGAAGACCGATCAGCACTTTTTGATACGTTAAGCGTGTTTCTGTGAATCGCGACCTCCTACTTCACCCGTCCCCTGCCTCCAGTTCCCCCGTCAGGGAACCCCAGGCTTCTTTCTTCCCTTTGTGAACCTGTGTTTCCTTTGTGTACTAGCTTCCTTAGTATCCGTATTTAGACGGCAGACAAAAGTGTGATATCCTGGGATATGTGTCTTGCTGCCTCTAATTGACCAGAATTAGTGAGATCATCTACTGCTCCACCCATGCTGCTGCAAAGAGTATGGGTTCATTTTGTTCTGTGGCTGAGTGGTAGTCGAGGGTGTGTAGGTAGCAGAACATCTTTCTCCATTCACCCCTCGCTCCCCATTCCGTTCGTTTCTATGTCTTGGCTGTGGTCATGGGAACCGCAATGACAGCTGGGGTGCAAGGGCTTCCTTCCACTGATGCTAGCCTCTGGTTATACGACAGGCAGCGGGGTTGCCGAATCTCATGGTACTTGCAGTGTTTAGTTTGGTAAGGAATGTTCCTACTGAACCTCATACCGGCTGTTAGCTACTTACAATCCCACCAACAGCAATAGCTGGCTTGAGTTTGTGGCATGCCCTCTTAAGCACTTCAAATTTTAGGGTATGAGAGGGCTGCAGCCAGGGAACACCTGGTCTAGCTTTCTTTTCACTCTCTAATCATGACAGATCCTGAGCATCTTTTCTTTTGAATGTGCTGTTTTCTAAAATGCGGGTGAGTACCACTGAGTTCCCGAAAGGTTCCTGCCTCAGGATCGGGCCTGATTGGAATTCGTTTCAGATTACCTAGCCCAGGATATTTCTTGAGGGCAGGGTTGTGTCTGTAAAGCCGCAGGCCATAGGCCTTGTGGATAATAGGTGCCCTTGAGCCCAGTTGGTAATGTTTTTACGGCAGTGTGCCACGAGGCGGCAGCACTACTCCGTGTCCTCTCTGGTGAGGTGTGGAAGGAAAGCCTTAGCGGGGGTCCCGGTGTTGGATTGGAAATGCGGAGTCGAACGTGGCTAAACACACAGCCCTGGGCTTTTGTAGGCTCACCTCCTGCCCCTTAACCTGCACTGCCCCACCCCAGTCATATCGCAAGGCTTGCAAGTGGGCTACTCAAAGGGTGCCGTGGTTCGCAAGTGGGGCGACTCTAATGAAGTGGGCTGGAGGTGGGAACTTACCTAGCAGGAGCTGTGGCGATGCGGTTTCTTCACAGCCCTTCCCTCTCAGCTGTCCCACCATCATTTGGGTACACGAGGCTGTGCTTATCTGTAGGAGGGCCATGTTGGATCGGGAGATTGTGGTACCACGCAGGGGAGAACAGTAGCAGCAACCTCCAGCTGCGGGACACAGGCCTGCTGAGGCTCCAGGGGTCTGGCACCAGCCCACGTCACAGAGGCCTGAGGTAAGAAAGTGCGCATTTCTTAACCGCTTACTTGCTTTATCATTGAACAGTCCTTTTCTCTTTCAGCATAGTTTATATACAATGCTGTATCTCTTTGATTTGTACAGCCACTTGATGCCATTATAAACGTAGCTGTACCTGTAGGGTTTCGGATTCTTTACGCTGTTAGTTTATCGAGGAATATTTTGTAGCCTCCCATGTTCTTTCGGGTGTGTCGCCCATGATGAGCACTTTTTGATAGTTTAAGTGTGTTTCTGTTAATCCCAATCTCCTACTTCACCCTTCCCCTGTCTCCAATTTCCCCCTGTGAGAACTCCTCGCTTGTTTCTTCCCTTTGTGAACCTGTGTTTCCTTTTTCTTTTACTAGCATCCTTTGTATCCCTATTTAGACTGCACACATAAGTGATATCCGGGGATATGTGTCTTTCTGCCTCTAAGTGACCAGAATTAGTGAGATTATCTACTGATCCACCCATGCTGCTGCAAAGAGTATGGGTTCATTTTGTTCCGTGGCTGAGTGGTAGTCGAGGGTGTGTAGGTAGTGGAACATCTTTCTCCCTTCACCCCTCGCTCGACCGTTCGTTCCTTTGTATGTCTTGGCTGTGGTCAAGTGTACCACAACGACTGCTGGGGTGCAAGTGCTTCCTTCCAATGACGCTAGTCTCTGGTTATATGACCTGCAGCGGGGTTGCCGAATCTCGTGGTACCTTCAGTGTTTAGTCTGGTAAGGAATGTGCCTGCTGATCCTCATACCGGCTGTTACCAAGGTACAATCCCACCAACAGCAGTAGCTGGCTTCACTTTGTGGCATGCCCTCTTGAGCGCTTAAAATTTTAGGTGATGAGAGGACTGAAGTCAGGGAACACCTCGTCTAGCTTTCTTTTCACTCTGCAATCATGAGAGATCTTGAGCATCTTTTGATTTGAATGTGCTGTTTTCTAAAACGCGGGTGAGTACCACTGAGGTCTTGAAAGGTTTCTGCCTGAGAGTCGGGCCTGATTTGGATTCATTTCAGATTACCTAGCCCAGGAGATGTCTTGAGGGCAGGGTTGTGTCTGCAAAGCGGCAGGCTCTAGGCCTTGTGAACGATAGGTGCCTTTCAGCACAGTTGGTAAGGTTGTTACGGCAGTGTGCCACAAGGCGACAGCACTACTCCGTGTCGTCTCTTGTAACTTGGGGAAATAAACCTTTAGCCGGGGTCCCGGTGTTGGATTGGAAATGGGGAGTCGAACGTGTGTAAACACACACCCCTGGGCTTGTGTAGGCTCACCTTCTGCCCCTTAACCTGCACTGCACCACCCCAGGCGTATCGCAAGCCTTGCAAGTGGGCTATTCGGAGGGTGCCGTTGTTCGCAGGTGGGTGAGTCTAATGAAGAGGTCTGGAGGTGGGAACCTGCCTAGCAGGAGCTGTGGAAATCCGGTTTCTTCACCGCTCTTCCCTCTCAGCTGCTCCACCCTCATTTCGGTGCACCAGGCTTTGGTTACCTATAGGAGGGCCACGTTGGGTCGGGAGATTGTGGTACCACGCAGGGGAGAATGGGCAATAGCGGTCCGATGTGCCGCTTGTCAGGTGGCACGTCCTCCTCCCTTGTTGCCCCAGCAGCAGCATGCTCCGGCCGTGGGACCCAGGCCTGCCCAGCCTCCAGGTGCCTCGCCGTGGTAACGACATCACAGAGGCGTGAGGTAACAGAGTACGCATTTCTTAACCCCTTACTTGCCTTGTCATTGTACAGTACTTTTCCCTTTCAGCCTAGGTCATATACAATGTTGCGTCTGTTTGAGCTCTACAGCCACTTGATGAAATTAATCACGTAGCTATACCCTTAGGGTTTCGGATTCTTTGCCCTCCTCCTTTATGGAGGAATGTTTTGTAGCGTTCCATGTGCTTTCGGGTGAGTCGCCCTTGATGAGCACTTTTTGATACGTTAAATGTGTTTCTGTTAATCCCCATGTCCTAATTCAGCCTTCCCCGGCCTCCAGTCTCCCCCTGTGGGAACTCCTCGCTTCTTTCTTCCCTTTGTGAACCTGTGTTTCCTTTCTTCACTAGCTTCCTTTGTATCCCTATGTAGACTGCACACATAAGTGATATCCGGGGATATGTGTCTTGCTGCCTCTAAGTGACCAGAATTAGTGAGAACATCTAGTGCTCCACCCATGCTGGTGCAAATACTATGAGTTCATTTTGTTCTGTGGCTGAGTGGTGGTCGAGGGTGTGTAGGTAGCGGAACGTCTTTCTCCCTTCACCCCTCGCTCGACACTTCGTTCGTTTGTATGTCTTGGCTGTGGTCAAGGGTACCACAACGACTGCCGGGGTGCAGGTGCTTCCTTCCAATGATGCTAGTCTCTGGTTATACGGCCTGCAGCGGGGTTTCCGAATCGGGTGGTACCTCCAGTGTTTAGTTTGGTAAGGAATGTGCCTACTGATCCTCATTCCGGCTGTTACCAATTTACAATCCCACCAACAGCAGTAGCTGCCTTCACTTTGTGGCATGCCCTCTTGAGCACTTAAAATTTTAGGTTATGAGAGGACTGAAGCCAGGGAACACCTCGTCTAGCTTTCTTTTCACTCTCTAATCATGACAGATCCTGAGCATATGTTCTTTTGAATGTGCTGTTTTCTAAAACGCGAGTTAGTACCACTGAGTTCTTGAAAGGTTCCTGCCCCAGAGTCGGGCCTGATTTGAATTCGTTTCAGATTACCTAGCCCAGGATATTTCTTGAGGGCAGGGTTGTGTCTGCAAAGCCGTAGGCCGTAGGCTTTGTGGAGGATAGGTGCCCTTGAGCCCAGTTGGTAAGGTTGTTACGGCAGTGTGCCACGAGGCGGCAGCACTACTCCGTGTCCTCTCTGGTAACGTGGGGAAAGAAAGCCTTAGCAGGGGTCCCGGTGTTGGATTGGAAATGGGGAGTCGACCGTGGCTAAACACACAACCCTGGGCTTTTGTAGGCTCACCTCCTGTCCCTTAACCTGCACTGCTCCCCACCAGGCGTATCGCAAGCCTTGCACGTGGGCTACTCAGAGGGTGCCGTGGTTCGCAGTTGGGGCGACTCTAATGAAGTGGGCTGGAGGGGGGAACTTGCCTAGCAGGAGCTGTGGAGATCCGGTTTCTTCACAGCACTGCCCTCTCAGGTGTTCCACCATCATTTGGGTGCACCAGGCTGTGCTTACCTGTAGGAGGGCCATGTTGGATCGGGAGATTGTGGTACGACGCAGGGGAGAATGGGCAATAGCGGTCCGAGGTGCCACTTGTCAGGTGGCACGTCCTCCTCCCTTGTTGCCTCAGCAGCAGCATGCTTCGGCCGTGGGACTCAGGCATGCCAAGCCTCCAGGTCCCTTATCGTGGTAACGACATCACAGAGGTGTGAGGTAAGAGAGTAGGCATTTCTTAACGCCTTACTTGCCTTGTCATTGTACAGTACTTCTCCCTTTCAGCCTCGTTCATATAAAATGTTGCGTCTGTTTGAGTTGTACAGCCACTTCATGCAATTACACACGTAGCTATACCCTTAGGGTTTCGGATTCTTTGCACTCTTCGTTTATTGAGGAATGTTTTGTAGTGTTCCCTGTGCTTTCCGGTGGGTCGCCCTTGATCAGCACTTTTTTTTTTTTTTTTTTGCTCTACGCGGGCCTCTCACTGTTGTGACCTCTCCTGCTGCGGAGCACAGGCTCCGGAGACGCAGGCCCAGCGACCGTGGCTCACGGGCCCATCCGCTCCGCGGCATGAGGGATCCTCCCGGACCGGGGCACGAACCCGTGTCCCCTGCAGCGGCGGCAGGCGGATTCTCAACCACTGCGTCACCAGGGAAGCCCGATCAGCACTTTTTGATACGTTAAGCGTGTTTCTGTGAATCGCGACCTCCTACTTCACCCGTCCCCTGCCTCCAGTTCCCCCGTCAGGGAACCCCAGGCTTCTTTCTTCCCTTTGTGAACCTGTGTTTCCTTTGTGTACTAGCTTCCTTAGTATCCGTATTTAGACGGCAGACAAAAGTGTGATATCCTGGGATATGTGTCTTGCTGCCTCTAATTGACCAGAATTAGTGAGATCATCTACTGCTCCACCCATGCTGCTGCAAAGAGTATGGGTTCATTTTGTTCTGTGGCTGAGTGGTAGTCGAGGGTGTGTAGGTAGCAGAACATCTTTCTCCATTCACCCCTCGCTCCCCATTCCGTTCGTTTCTATGTCTTGGCTGTGGTCATGGGAACCGCAATGACAGCTGGGGTGCAAGGGCTTCCTTCCACTGATGCTAGCCTCTGGTTATACGACAGGCAGCGGGGTTGCCGAATCTCATGGTACTTGCAGTGTTTAGTTTGGTAAGGAATGTTCCTACTGAACCTCATACCGGCTGTTAGCTACTTACAATCCCACCAACAGCAATAGCTGGCTTGAGTTTGTGGCATGCCCTCTTAAGCACTTCAAATTTTAGGGTATGAGAGGGCTGCAGCCAGGGAACACCTGGTCTAGCTTTCTTTTCACTCTCTAATCATGACAGATCCTGAGCATCTTTTCTTTTGAATGTGCTGTTTTCTAAAATGCGGGTGAGTACCACTGAGTTCCCGAAAGGTTCCTGCCTCAGGATCGGGCCTGATTGGAATTCGTTTCAGATTACCTAGCCCAGGATATTTCTTGAGGGCAGGGTTGTGTCTGTAAAGCCGCAGGCCATAGGCCTTGTGGATAATAGGTGCCCTTGAGCCCAGTTGGTAATGTTTTTACGGCAGTGTGCCACGAGGCGGCAGCACTACTCCGTGTCCTCTCTGGTGAGGTGTGGAAGGAAAGCCTTAGCGGGGGTCCCGGTGTTGGATTGGAAATGCGGAGTCGAACGTGGCTAAACACACAGCCCTGGGCTTTTGTAGGCTCACCTCCTGCCCCTTAACCTGCACTGCCCCACCCCAGTCATATCGCAAGGCTTGCAAGTGGGCTACTCAAAGGGTGCCGTGGTTCGCAAGTGGGGCGACTCTAATGAAGTGGGCTGGAGGTGGGAACTTACCTAGCAGGAGCTGTGGCGATGCGGTTTCTTCACAGCCCTTCCCTCTCAGCTGTCCCACCATCATTTGGGTACACGAGGCTGTGCTTATCTGTAGGAGGGCCATGTTGGATCGGGAGATTGTGGTACCACGCAGGGGAGAACAGTAGCAGCAACCTCCAGCTGCGGGACACAGGCCTGCTGAGGCTCCAGGGGTCTGGCACCAGCCCACGTCACAGAGGCCTGAGGTAAGAAAGTGCGCATTTCTTAACCGCTTACTTGCTTTATCATTGAACAGTCCTTTTCTCTTTCAGCATAGTTTATATACAATGCTGTATCTCTTTGATTTCTACAGCCACTTGATGCCATTATAAACGTAGCTGTACCTGTAGGGTTTCGGATTCTTTACGCTGTTAGTTTATCGAGGAATATTTTGTAGCCTCCCATGTTCTTTCGGGTGTGTCGCCCATGATGAGCACTTTTTGATAGTTTAAGTGTGTTTCTGTTAATCCCAATCTCCTACTTCACCCTTCCCCTGTCTCCAATTTCCCCCTGTGAGAACTCCTCGCTTGTTTCTTCCCTTTGTGAACCTGTGTTTCCTTTTTCTTTTACTAGCATCCTTTGTATCCCTATTTAGACTGCACACATAAGTGATATCCGGGGATATGTGTCTTTCTGCCTCTAAGTGACCAGAATTAGTGAGATTATCTACTGATCCACCCATGCTGCTGCAAAGAGTATGGGTTCATTTTGTTCCGTGGCTGAGTGGTAGTCGAGGGTGTGTAGGTAGTGGAACATCTTTCTCCCTTCACCCCTCGCTCGACCGTTCGTTCCTTTGTATGTCTTGGCTGTGGTCAAGTGTACCACAACGACTGCTGGGGTGCAAGTGCTTCCTTCCAATGACGCTAGTCTCTGGTTATATGACCTGCAGCGGGGTTGCCGAATCTCGTGGTACCTTCAGTGTTTAGTCTGGTAAGGAATGTGCCTGCTGATCCTCATACCGGCTGTTACCAAGGTACAATCCCACCAACAGCAGTAGCTGGCTTCACTTTGTGGCATGCCCTCTTGAGCGCTTAAAATTTTAGGTGATGAGAGGACTGAAGTCAGGGAACACCTCGTCTAGCTTTCTTTTCACTCTGCAATCATGAGAGATCTTGAGCATCTTTTGATTTGAATGTGCTGTTTTCTAAAACGCGGGTGAGTACCACTGAGGTCTTGAAAGGTTTCTGCCTGAGAGTCGGGCCTGATTTGGATTCATTTCAGATTACCTAGCCCAGGAGATGTCTTGAGGGCAGGGTTGTGTCTGCAAAGCGGCAGGCTCTAGGCCTTGTGAACGATAGGTGCCTTTCAGCACAGTTGGTAAGGTTGTTACGGCAGTGTGCCACAAGGCGACAGCACTACTCCGTGTCGTCTCTTGTAACTTGGGGAAATAAACCTTTAGCCGGGGTCCCGGTGTTGGATTGGAAATGGGGAGTCGAACGTGTGTAAACACACACCCCTGGGCTTGTGTAGGCTCACCTTCTGCCCCTTAACCTGCACTGCACCACCCCAGGCGTATCGCAAGCCTTGCAAGTGGGCTATTCGGAGGGTGCCGTTGTTCGCAGGTGGGTGAGTCTAATGAAGAGGTCTGGAGGTGGGAACCTGCCTAGCAGGAGCTGTGGAAATCCGGTTTCTTCACCGCTCTTCCCTCTCAGCTGCTCCACCCTCATTTCGGTGCACCAGGCTTTGGTTACCTATAGGAGGGCCACGTTGGGTCGGGAGATTGTGGTACCACGCAGGGGAGAATGGGCAATAGCGGTCCGATGTGCCGCTTGTCAGGTGGCACGTCCTCCTCCCTTGTTGCCCCAGCAGCAGCATGCTCCGGCCGTGGGACCCAGGCCTGCCCAGCCTCCAGGTGCCTCGCCGTGGTAACGACATCACAGAGGCGTGAGGTAACAGAGTACGCATTTCTTAACCCCTTACTTGCCTTGTCATTGTACAGTACTTTTCCCTTTCAGCCTAGGTCATATACAATGTTGCGTCTGTTTGAGCTCTACAGCCACTTGATGAAATTAATCACGTAGCTATACCCTTAGGGTTTCGGATTCTTTGCCCTCCTCCTTTATGGAGGAATGTTTTGTAGCGTTCCATGTGCTTTCGGGTGAGTCGCCCTTGATGAGCACTTTTTGATACGTTAAATGTGTTTCTGTTAATCCCCATGTCCTAATTCAGCCTTCCCCGGCCTCCAGTCTCCCCCTGTGGGAACTCCTCGCTTCTTTCTTCCCTTTGTGAACCTGTGTTTCCTTTCTTCACTAGCTTCCTTTGTATCCCTATGTAGACTGCACACATAAGTGATATCCGGGGATATGTGTCTTGCTGCCTCTAAGTGACCAGAATTAGTGAGAACATCTAGTGCTCCACCCATGCTGGTGCAAATACTATGAGTTCATTTTGTTCTGTGGCTGAGTGGTGGTCGAGGGTGTGTAGGTAGCGGAACGTCTTTCTCCCTTCACCCCTCGCTCGACACTTCGTTCGTTTGTATGTCTTGGCTGTGGTCAAGGGTACCACAACGACTGCCGGGGTGCAGGTGCTTCCTTCCAATGATGCTAGTCTCTGGTTATACGGCCTGCAGCGGGGTTTCCGAATCGGGTGGTACCTCCAGTGTTTAGTTTGGTAAGGAATGTGCCTACTGATCCTCATTCCGGCTGTTACCAATTTACAATCCCACCAACAGCAGTAGCTGCCTTCACTTTGTGGCATGCCCTCTTGAGCACTTAAAATTTTAGGTTATGAGAGGACTGAAGCCAGGGAACACCTCGTCTAGCTTTCTTTTCACTCTCTAATCATGACAGATCCTGAGCATATGTTCTTTTGAATGTGCTGTTTTCTAAAACGCGAGTTAGTACCACTGAGTTCTTGAAAGGTTCCTGCCCCAGAGTCGGGCCTGATTTGAATTCGTTTCAGATTACCTAGCCCAGGATATTTCTTGAGGGCAGGGTTGTGTCTGCAAAGCCGTAGGCCGTAGGCTTTGTGGAGGATAGGTGCCCTTGAGCCCAGTTGGTAAGGTTGTTACGGCAGTGTGCCACGAGGCGGCAGCACTACTCCGTGTCCTCTCTGGTAACGTGGGGAAAGAAAGCCTTAGCAGGTGTCCCGGTGTTGGATTGGAAATGGGGAGTCGACCGTGGCTAAACACACAACCCTGGGCTTTTGTAGGCTCACCTCCTGTCCCTTAACCTGCACTGCTCCCCACCAGGCATATCGCAAGCCTTGCACGTGGGCTACTCAGAGGGTGCCGTGGTTCGCAGTTGGGGCGACTCTAATGAAGTGGGCTGGAGGGGGGAACTTGCCTAGCAGGAGCTGTGGAGATCCGGTTTCTTCACAGCACTGCCCTCTCAGGTGTTCCACCATCATTTGGGTGCACCAGGCTGTGCTTACCTGTAGGAGGGCCATGTTGGATCGGGAGATTGTGGTACGACGCAGGGGAGAATGGGCAATAGCGGTCCGAGGTGCCACTTGTCAGGTGGCACGTCCTGCTCCCTTGTTGCCTCAGCAGCAGCATGCTTCGGCCGTGGGACTCAGGCATGCCAAGCCTCCAGGTCCCTTATCGTGGTAACGACATCACAGAGGTGTGAGGTAAGAGAGTAGGCATTTCTTAACGCCTTACTTGCCTTGTCATTGTACAGTACTTCTCCCTTTCAGCCTCGTTCATATAAAATGTTGCGTCTGTTTGAGTTGTACAGCCACTTCATGCAATTACACACGTAGCTATACCCTTAGGGTTTCGGATTCTTTGCACTCTTCGTTTATTGAGGAATGTTTTGTAGTGTTCCCTGTGCTTTCCGGTGGGTCGCCCTTGATCAGCACTTTTTTTTTTTTTTTTTTGCTCTACGCGGGCCTCTCACTGTTGTGACCTCTCCTGCTGCGGAGCACAGGCTCCGGAGACGCAGGCCCAGCGACCGTGGCTCACGGGCCCATCCGCTCCGCGGCATGAGGGATCCTCCCGGACCGGGGCACGAACCCGTGTCCCCTGCAGCGGCGGCAGGCGGATTCTCAACCACTGCGTCACCAGGGAAGCCCGATCAGCACTTTTTGATACGTTAAGCGTGTTTCTGTGAATCGCGACCTCCTACTTCACCCGTCCCCTGCCTCCAGTTCCCCCGTCAGGGAACCCCAGGCTTCTTTCTTCCCTTTGTGAACCTGTGTTTCCTTTGTGTACTAGCTTCCTTAGTATCCGTATTTAGACGGCAGACAAAAGTGTGATATCCTGGGATATGTGTCTTGCTGCCTCTAATTGACCAGAATTAGTGAGATCATCTACTGCTCCACCCATGCTGCTGCAAAGAGTATGGGTTCATTTTGTTCTGTGGCTGAGTGGTAGTCGAGGGTGTGTAGGTAGCAGAACATCTTTCTCCATTCACCCCTCGCTCCCCATTCCGTTCGTTTCTATGTCTTGGCTGTGGTCATGGGAACCGCAATGACAGCTGGGGTGCAAGGGCTTCCTTCCACTGATGCTAGCCTCTGGTTATACGACAGGCAGCGGGGTTGCCGAATCTCATGGTACTTGCAGTGTTTAGTTTGGTAAGGAATGTTCCTACTGAACCTCATACCGGCTGTTAGCTACTTACAATCCCACCAACAGCAATAGCTGGCTTGAGTTTGTGGCATGCCCTCTTAAGCACTTCAAATTTTAGGGTATGAGAGGGCTGCAGCCAGGGAACACCTGGTCTAGCTTTCTTTTCACTCTCTAATCATGACAGATCCTGAGCATCTTTTCTTTTGAATGTGCTGTTTTCTAAAATGCGGGTGAGTACCACTGAGTTCCCGAAAGGTTCCTGCCTCAGGATCGGGCCTGATTGGAATTCGTTTCAGATTACCTAGCCCAGGATATTTCTTGAGGGCAGGGTTGTGTCTGTAAAGCCGCAGGCCATAGGCCTTGTGGATAATAGGTGCCCTTGAGCCCAGTTGGTAATGTTTTTACGGCAGTGTGCCACGAGGCGGCAGCACTACTCCGTGTCCTCTCTGGTGAGGTGTGGAAGGAAAGCCTTAGCGGGGGTCCCGGTGTTGGATTGGAAATGCGGAGTCGAACGTGGCTAAACACACAGCCCTGGGCTTTTGTAGGCTCACCTCCTGCCCCTTAACCTGCACTGCCCCACCCCAGTCATATCGCAAGGCTTGCAAGTGGGCTACTCAAAGGGTGCCGTGGTTCGCAAGTGGGGCGACTCTAATGAAGTGGGCTGGAGGTGGGAACTTACATAGCAGGAGCTGTGGCGATGCGGTTTCTTCACAGCCCTTCCCTCTCAGCTGTCCCACCATCATTTGGGTACACGAGGCTGTGCTTATCTGTAGGAGGGCCATGTTGGATCGGGAGATTGTGGTACCACGCAGGGGAGAACAGTAGCAGCAACCTCCAGCTGCGGGACACAGGCCTGCTGAGGCTCCAGGGGTCTGACACCAGCCCACGTCACAGAGGCCTGAGGTAAGAAAGTGCGCATTTCTTAACCGCTTACTTGCTTTATCATTGAACAGTCCTTTTCTCTTTCAGCATAGTTTATATACAATGCTGTATCTCTTTGATTTCTACAGCCACTTGATGCCATTATAAACGTAGCTGTACCTGTAGGGTTTCGGATTCTTTACGCTGTTAGTTTATCGAGGAATATTTTGTAGCCTCCCATGTTCTTTCGGGTGTGTCGCCCATGATGAGCACTTTTTGATAGTTTAAGTGTGTTTCTGTTAATCCCAATCTCCTACTTCACCCTTCCCCTGTCTCCAATTTCCCCCTGTGAGAACTCCTCGCTTGTTTCTTCCCTTTGTGAACCTGTGTTTCCTTTTTCTTTTACTAGCATCCTTTGTATCCCTATTTAGACTGCACACATAAGTGATATCCGGGGATATGTGTCTTTCTGCCTCTAAGTGACCAGAATTAGTGAGATTATCTACTGATCCACCCATGCTGCTGCAAAGAGTATGGGTTCATTTTGTTCCGTGGCTGAGTGGTAGTCGAGGGTGTGTAGGTAGTGGAACATCTTTCTCCCTTCACCCCTCGCTCGACCGTTCGTTCCTTTGTATGTCTTGGCTGTGGTCAAGTGTACCACAACGACTGCTGGGGTGCAAGTGCTTCCTTCCAATGACGCTAGTCTCTGGTTATATGACCTGCAGCGGGGTTGCCGAATCTCGTGGTACCTTCAGTGTTTAGTCTGGTAAGGAATGTGCCTGCTGATCCTCATACCGGCTGTTACCAAGGTACAATCCCACCAACAGCAGTAGCTGGCTTCACTTTGTGGCATGCCCTCTTGAGCGCTTAAAATTTTAGGTGATGAGAGGACTGAAGTCAGGGAACACCTCGTCTAGCTTTCTTTTCACTCTGCAATCATGAGAGATCTTGAGCATCTTTTGATTTGAATGTGCTGTTTTCTAAAACGCGGGTGAGTACCACTGAGGTCTTGAAAGGTTTCTGCCTGAGAGTCGGGCCTGATTTGGATTCATTTCAGATTACCTAGCCCAGGAGATGTCTTGAGGGCAGGGTTGTGTCTGCAAAGCGGCAGGCTCTAGGCCTTGTGAACGATAGGTGTCTTTCAGCACAGTTGGTAAGGTTGTTACGGCAGTGTGCCACAAGGCGACAGCACTACTCCGTGTCGTCTCTTGTAACTTGGGGAAATAAACCTTTAGCCGGGGTCCCGGTGTTGGATTGGAAATGGGGAGTCGAACGTGTGTAAACACACACCCCTGGGCTTGTGTAGGCTCACCTTCTGCCCCTTAACCTGCACTGCACCACCCCAGGCGTATCGCAAGCCTTGCAAGTGGGCTATTCGGAGGGTGCCGTTGTTCGCAGGTGGGTGAGTCTAATGAAGAGGTCTGGAGGTGGGAACCTGCCTAGCAGGAGCTGTGGAAATCCGGTTTCTTCACCGCTCTTCCCTCTCAGCTGCTCCACCCTCATTTCGGTGCACCAGGCTTTGGTTACCTATAGGAGGGCCACGTTGGGTCGGGAGATTGTGGTACCACGCAGGGGAGAATGGGCAATAGCGGTCCGATGTGCCGCTTGTCAGGTGGCACGTCCTGCTCCCTTGTTGCCTCAGCAGCAGCATGCTTCGGCCGTGGGACTCAGGCATGCCAAGCCTCCAGGTCCCTTATCGTGGTAACGACATCACAGAGGTGTGAGGTAAGAGAGTAGGCATTTCTTAACGCCTTACTTGCCTTGTCATTGTACAGTACTTCTCCCTTTCAGCCTCGTTCATATAAAATGTTGCGTCTGTTTGAGTTGTACAGCCACTTCATGCAATTACACACGTAGCTATACCCTTAGGGTTTCGGATTCTTTGCACTCTTCGTTTATTGAGGAATGTTTTGTAGTGTTCCCTGTGCTTTCCGGTGGGTCGCCCTTGATCAGCAATTTTTTTTTTTTTTTTTTTTTTTTTTTTTTTGCTCTACGCGGGCCTCTCACTGTTGTGACCTCTCCTGCTGCGGAGCACAGGCTCCGGAGACGCAGGCCCAGCGACCGTGGCTCACGGGCCCATCCGCTCCGCGGCATGAGGGATCCTCCCGGACCGGGGCACGAACCCGTGTCCCCTGCAGCGGCGGCAGGCGGATTCTCAACCACTGCGTCACCAGGGAAGCCCGATCAGCACTTTTTGATACGTTAAGCGTGTTTCTGTGAATCGCGACCTCCTACTTCACCCGTCCCCTGCCTCCAGTTCCCCCGTCAGGGAACCCCAGGCTTCTTTCTTCCCTTTGTGAACCTGTGTTTCCTTTGTGTACTAGCTTCCTTAGTATCCGTATTTAGACGGCAGACAAAAGTGTGATATCCTGGGATATGTGTCTTGCTGCCTCTAATTGACCAGAATTAGTGAGATCATCTACTGCTCCACCCATGCTGCTGCAAAGAGTATGGGTTCATTTTGTTCTGTGGCTGAGTGGTAGTCGAGGGTGTGTAGGTAGCAGAACATCTTTCTCCATTCACCCCTCGCTCCCCATTCCGTTCGTTTCTATGTCTTGGCTGTGGTCATGGGAACCGCAATGACAGCTGGGGTGCAAGGGCTTCCTTCCACTGATGCTAGCCTCTGGTTATACGACAGGCAGCGGGGTTGCCGAATCTCATGGTACTTGCAGTGTTTAGTTTGGTAAGGAATGTTCCTACTGAACCTCATACCGGCTGTTAGCTACTTACAATCCCACCAACAGCAATAGCTGGCTTGAGTTTGTGGCATGCCCTCTTAAGCACTTCAAATTTTAGGGTATGAGAGGGCTGCAGCCAGGGAACACCTGGTCTAGCTTTCTTTTCACTCTCTAATCATGACAGATCCTGAGCATCTTTTCTTTTGAATGTGCTGTTTTCTAAAATGCGGGTGAGTACCACTGAGTTCCCGAAAGGTTCCTGCCTCAGGATCGGGCCTGATTGGAATTCGTTTCAGATTACCTAGCCCAGGATATTTCTTGAGGGCAGGGTTGTGTCTGTAAAGCCGCAGGCCATAGGCCTTGTGGATAATAGGTGCCCTTGAGCCCAGTTGGTAATGTTTTTACGGCAGTGTGCCACGAGGCTGCAGCACTACTCCGTGTCCTCTCTGGTGAGGTGTGGAAGGAAAGCCTTAGCGGGGGTCCCGGTGTTGGATTGGAAATGCGGAGTCGAACGTGGCTAAACACACAGCCCTGGGCTTTTGTAGGCTCACCTCCTGCCCCTTAACCTGCACTGCCCCACCCCAGTCATATCGCAAGGCTTGCAAGTGGGCTACTCAAAGGGTGCCGTGGTTCGCAAGTGGGGCGACTCTAATGAAGTGGGCTGGAGGTGGGAACTTACCTAGCAGGAGCTGTGGCGATGCGGTTTCTTCACAGCCCTTCCCTCTCAGCTGTCCCACCATCATTTGGGTACACGAGGCTGTGCTTATCTGTAGGAGGGCCATGTTGGATCGGGAGATTGTGGTACCACGCAGGGGAGAACAGTAGCAGCAACCTCCAGCTGCGGGACACAGGCCTGCTGAGGCTCCAGGGGTCTGACACCAGCCCACGTCACAGAGGCCTGAGGTAAGAAAGTGCGCATTTCTTAACCGCTTACTTGCTTTATCATTGAACAGTCCTTTTCTCTTTCAGCATAGTTTATATACAATGCTGTATCTCTTTGATTTGTACAGCCACTTGATGCCATTATAAACGTAGCTGTACCTGTAGGGTTTCGGATTCTTTACGCTGTTAGTTTATCGAGGAATATTTTGTAGCCTCCCATGTTCTTTCGGGTGTGTCGCCCATGATGAGCACTTTTTGATAGTTTAAGTGTGTTTCTGTTAATCCCAATCTCCTACTTCACCCTTCCCCTGTCTCCAATTTCCCCCTGTGAGAACTCCTCGCTTGTTTCTTCCCTTTGTGAACCTGTGTTTCCTTTTTCTTTTACTAGCATCCTTTGTATCCCTATTTAGACTGCACACATAAGTGATATCCGGGGATATGTGTCTTTCTGCCTCTAAGTGACCAGAATTAGTGAGATTATCTACTGATCCACCCATGCTGCTGCAAAGAGTATGGGTTCATTTTGTTCCGTGGCTGAGTGGTAGTCGAGGGTGTGTAGGTAGTGGAACATCTTTCTCCCTTCACCCCTCGCTCGACCGTTCGTTCCTTTGTATGTCTTGGCTGTGGTCAAGTGTACCACAACGACTGCTGGGGTGCAAGTGCTTCCTTCCAATGACGCTAGTCTCTGGTTATATGACCTGCAGCGGGGTTGCCGAATCTCGTGGTACCTTCAGTGTTTAGTCTGGTAAGGAATGTGCCTGCTGATCCTCATACCGGCTGTTACCAAGGTACAATCCCACCAACAGCAGTAGCTGGCTTCACTTTGTGGCATGCCCTCTTGAGCGCTTAAAATTTTAGGTGATGAGAGGACTGAAGTCAGGGAACACCTCGTCTAGCTTTCTTTTCACTCTGCAATCATGAGAGATCTTGAGCATCTTTTGATTTGAATGTGCTGTTTTCTAAAACGCGGGTGAGTACCACTGAGGTCTTGAAAGGTTTCTGCCTGAGAGTCGGGCCTGATTTGGATTCATTTCAGATTACCTAGCCCAGGAGATGTCTTGAGGGCAGGGTTGTGTCTGCAAAGCGGCAGGCTCTAGGCCTTGTGAACGATAGGTGCCTTTCAGCACAGTTGGTAAGGTTGTTACGGCAGTGTGCCACAAGGCGACAGCACTACTCCGTGTCGTCTCTTGTAACTTGGGGAAATAAACCTTTAGCCGGGGTCCCGGTGTTGGATTGGAAATGGGGAGTCGAACGTGTGTAAACACACACCCCTGGGCTTGTGTAGGCTCACCTTCTGCCCCTTAACCTGCACTGCACCACCCCAGGCGTATCGCAAGCCTTGCAAGTGGGCTATTCGGAGGGTGCCGTTGTTCGCAGGTGGGTGAGTCTAATGAAGAGGTCTGGAGGTGGGAACCTGCCTAGCAGGAGCTGTGGAAATCCGGTTTCTTCACCGCTCTTCCCTCTCAGCTGCTCCACCCTCATTTCGGTGCACCAGGCTTTGGTTACCTATAGGAGGGCCACGTTGGGTCGGGAGATTGTGGTACCACGCAGGGGAGAATGGGCAATAGCGGTCCGATGTGCCGCTTGTCAGGTGGCACGTCCTCCTCCCTTGTTGCCCCAGCAGCAGCATGCTCCGGCCGTGGGACCCAGGCCTGCCCAGCCTCCAGGTGCCTCGCCGTGGTAACGACATCACAGAGGCGTGAGGTAACAGAGTACGCATTTCTTAACCCCTTACTTGCCTTGTCATTGTACAGTACTTTTCCCTTTCAGCCTAGGTCTTATACAATGTTGCGTCTGTTTGAGCTCTACAGCCACTTGATGAAATTAATCACGTAGCTATACCCTTAGGGTTTCGGATTCTTTGCCCTCCTCCTTTATGGAGGAATGTTTTGTAGCGTTCCATGTGCTTTCGGGTGAGTCGCCCTTGATGAGCACTTTTTGATACGTTAAATGTGTTTCTGTTAATCCCCATGTCCTAATTCAGCCTTCCCCGGCCTCCAGTCTCCCCCTGTGGGAACTCCTCGCTTCTTTCTTCCCTTTGTGAACCTGTGTTTCCTTTCTTCACTAGCTTCCTTTGTATCCCTATGTAGACTGCACACATAAGTGATATCCGGGGATATGTGTCTTGCTGCCTCTAAGTGACCAGAATTAGTGAGAACATCTAGTGCTCCACCCATGCTGGTGCAAATACTATGAGTTCATTTTGTTCTGTGGCTGAGTGGTGGTCGAGGGTGTGTAGGTAGCGGAACGTCTTTCTCCCTTCACCCCTCGCTCGACACTTCGTTCGTTTGTATGTCTTGGCTGTGGTCAAGGGTACCACAACGACTGCCGGGGTGCAGGTGCTTCCTTCCAATGATGCTAGTCTCTGGTTATACGGCCTGCAGCGGGGTTTCCGAATCGGGTGGTACCTCCAGTGTTTAGTTTGGTAAGGAATGTGCCTACTGATCCTCATTCCGGCTGTTACCAATTTACAATCCCACCAACAGCAGTAGCTGCCTTCACTTTGTGGCATGCCCTCTTGAGCACTTAAAATTTTAGGTTATGAGAGGACTGAAGCCAGGGAACACCTCGTCTAGCTTTCTTTTCACTCTCTAATCATGACAGATCCTGAGCATATGTTCTTTTGAATGTGCTGTTTTCTAAAACGCGAGTTAGTACCACTGAGTTCTTGAAAGGTTCCTGCCCCAGAGTCGGGCCTGATTTGAATTCGTTTCAGATTACCTAGCCCAGGATATTTCTTGAGGGCAGGGTTGTGTCTGCAAAGCCGTAGGCCGTAGGCTTTGTGGAGGATAGGTGCCCTTGAGCCCAGTTGGTAAGGTTGTTACGGCAGTGTGCCACGAGGCGGCAGCACTACTCCGTGTCCTCTCTGGTAACGTGGGGAAAGAAAGCCTTAGCAGGGGTCCCGGTGTTGGATTGGAAATGGGGAGTCGACCGTGGCTAAACACACAACCCTGGGCTTTTGTAGGCTCACCTCCTGTCCCTTAACCTGCACTGCTCCCCACCAGGCGTATCGCAAGCCTTGCACGTGGGCTACTCAGAGGGTGCCGTGGTTCGCAGTTGGGGCGACTCTAATGAAGTGGGCTGGAGGGGGGAACTTGCCTAGCAGGAGCTGTGGAGATCCGGTTTCTTCACAGCACTGCCCTCTCAGGTGTTCCACCATCATTTGGGTGCACCAGGCTGTGCTTACCTGTAGGAGGGCCATGTTGGATCGGGAGATTGTGGTACGACGCAGGGGAGAATGGGCAATAGCGGTCCGAGGTGCCACTTGTCAGGTGGCACGTCCTCCTCCCTTGTTGCCTCAGCAGCAGCATGCTTCGGCCGTGGGACTCAGGCATGCCAAGCCTCCAGGTCCCTTATCGTGGTAACGACATCACAGAGGTGTGAGGTAAGAGAGTAGGCATTTCTTAACGCCTTACTTGCCTTGTCATTGTACAGTACTTCTCCCTTTCAGCCTCGTTCATATAAAATGTTGCGTCTGTTTGAGTTGTACAGCCACTTCATGCAATTACACACGTAGCTATACCCTTAGGGTTTCGGATTCTTTGCACTCTTCGTTTATTGAGGAATGTTTTGTAGTGTTCCCTGTGCTTTCCGGTGGGTCGCCCTTGATCAGCACTTTTTTTTTTTTTTTTTTGCTCTACGCGGGCCTCTCACTGTTGTGACCTCTCCTGCTGCGGAGCACAGGCTCCGGAGACGCAGGCCCAGCGACCGTGGCTCACGGGCCCATCCGCTCCGCGGCATGAGGGATCCTCCCGGACCGGGGCACGAACCCGTGTCCCCTGCAGCGGCGGCAGGCGGATTCTCAACCACTGCGTCACCAGGGAAGCCCGATCAGCACTTTTTGATACGTTAAGCGTGTTTCTGTGAATCGCGACCTCCTACTTCACCCGTCCCCTGCCTCCAGTTCCCCCGTCAGGGAACCCCAGGCTTCTTTCTTCCCTTTGTGAACCTGTGTTTCCTTTGTGTACTAGCTTCCTTAGTATCCGTATTTAGACGGCAGACAAAAGTGTGATATCCTGGGATATGTGTCTTGCTGCCTCTAATTGACCAGAATTAGTGAGATCATCTACTGCTCCACCCATGCTGCTGCAAAGAGTATGGGTTCATTTTGTTCTGTGGCTGAGTGGTAGTCGAGGGTGTGTAGGTAGCAGAACATCTTTCTCCATTCACCCCTCGCTCCCCATTCCGTTCGTTTCTATGTCTTGGCTGTGGTCATGGGAACCGCAATGACAGCTGGGGTGCAAGGGCTTCCTTCCACTGATGCTAGCCTCTGGTTATACGACAGGCAGCGGGGTTGCCGAATCTCATGGTACTTGCAGTGTTTAGTTTGGTAAGGAATGTTCCTACTGAACCTCATACCGGCTGTTAGCTACTTACAATCCCACCAACAGCAATAGCTGGCTTGAGTTTGTGGCATGCCCTCTTAAGCACTTCAAATTTTAGGGTATGAGAGGGCTGCAGCCAGGGAACACCTGGTCTAGCTTTCTTTTCACTCTCTAATCATGACAGATCCTGAGCATCTTTTCTTTTGAATGTGCTGTTTTCTAAAATGCGGGTGAGTACCACTGAGTTCCCGAAAGGTTCCTGCCTCAGGATCGGGCCTGATTGGAATTCGTTTCAGATTACCTAGCCCAGGATATTTCTTGAGGGCAGGGTTGTGTCTGTAAAGCCGCAGGCCATAGGCCTTGTGGATAATAGGTGCCCTTGAGCCCAGTTGGTAATGTTTTTACGGCAGTGTGCCACGAGGCGGCAGCACTACTCCGTGTCCTCTCTGGTGAGGTGTGGAAGGAAAGCCTTAGCGGGGGTCCCGGTGTTGGATTGGAAATGCGGAGTCGAACGTGGCTAAACACACAGCCCTGGGCTTTTGTAGGCTCACCTCCTGCCCCTTAACCTGCACTGCCCCACCCCAGTCATATCGCAAGGCTTGCAAGTGGGCTACTCAAAGGGTGCCGTGGTTCGCAAGTGGGGCGACTCTAATGAAGTGGGCTGGAGGTGGGAACTTACCTAGCAGGAGCTGTGGCGATGCGGTTTCTTCACAGCCCTTCCCTCTCAGCTGTCCCACCATCATTTGGGTACACGAGGCTGTGCTTATCTGTAGGAGGGCCATGTTGGATCGGGAGATTGTGGTACCACGCAGGGGAGAACAGTAGCAGCAACCTCCAGCTGCGGGACACAGGCCTGCTGAGGCTCCAGGGGTCTGGCACCAGCCCACGTCACAGAGGCCTGAGGTAAGAAAGTGCGCATTTCTTAACCGCTTACTTGCTTTATCATTGAACAGTCCTTTTCTCTTTCAGCATAGTTTATATACAATGCTGTATCTCTTTGATTTCTACAGCCACTTGATGCCATTATAAACGTAGCTGTACCTGTAGGGTTTCGGATTCTTTACGCTGTTAGTTTATCGAGGAATATTTTGTAGCCTCCCATGTTCTTTCGGGTGTGTCGCCCATGATGAGCACTTTTTGATAGTTTAAGTGTGTTTCTGTTAATCCCAATCTCCTACTTCACCCTTCCCCTGTCTCCAATTTCCCCCTGTGAGAACTCCTCGCTTGTTTCTTCCCTTTGTGAACCTGTGTTTCCTTTTTCTTTTACTAGCATCCTTTGTATCCCTATTTAGACTGCACACATAAGTGATATCCGGGGATATGTGTCTTTCTGCCTCTAAGTGACCAGAATTAGTGAGATTATCTACTGATCCACCCATGCTGCTGCAAAGAGTATGGGTTCATTTTGTTCCGTGGCTGAGTGGTAGTCGAGGGTGTGTAGGTAGTGGAACATCTTTCTCCCTTCACCCCTCGCTCGACCGTTCGTTCCTTTGTATGTCTTGGCTGTGGTCAAGTGTACCACAACGACTGCTGGGGTGCAAGTGCTTCCTTCCAATGACGCTAGTCTCTGGTTATATGACCTGCAGCGGGGTTGCCGAATCTCGTGGTACCTTCAGTGTTTAGTCTGGTAAGGAATGTGCCTGCTGATCCTCATACCGGCTGTTACCAAGGTACAATCCCACCAACAGCAGTAGCTGGCTTCACTTTGTGGCATGCCCTCTTGAGCGCTTAAAATTTTAGGTGATGAGAGGACTGAAGTCAGGGAACACCTCGTCTAGCTTTCTTTTCACTCTGCAATCATGAGAGATCTTGAGCATCTTTTGATTTGAATGTGCTGTTTTCTAAAACGCGGGTGAGTACCACTGAGGTCTTGAAAGGTTTCTGCCTGAGAGTCGGGCCTGATTTGGATTCATTTCAGATTACCTAGCCCAGGAGATGTCTTGAGGGCAGGGTTGTGTCTGCAAAGCGGCAGGCTCTAGGCCTTGTGAACGATAGGTGCCTTTCAGCACAGTTGGTAAGGTTGTTACGGCAGTGTGCCACAAGGCGACAGCACTACTCCGTGTCGTCTCTTGTAACTTGGGGAAATAAACCTTTAGCCGGGGTCCCGGTGTTGGATTGGAAATGGGGAGTCGAACGTGTGTAAACACACACCCCTGGGCTTGTGTAGGCTCACCTTCTGCCCCTTAACCTGCACTGCACCACCCCAGGCGTATCGCAAGCCTTGCAAGTGGGCTATTCGGAGGGTGCCGTTGTTCGCAGGTGGGTGAGTCTAATGAAGAGGTCTGGAGGTGGGAACCTGCCTAGCAGGAGCTGTGGAAATCCGGTTTCTTCACCGCTCTTCCCTCTCAGCTGCTCCACCCTCATTTCGGTGCACCAGGCTTTGGTTACCTATAGGAGGGCCACGTTGGGTCGGGAGATTGTGGTACCACGCAGGGGAGAATGGGCAATAGCGGTCCGATGTGCCGCTTGTCAGGTGGCACGTCCTCCTCCCTTGTTGCCCCAGCAGCAGCATGCTCCGGCCGTGGGACCCAGGCCTGCCCAGCCTCCAGGTGCCTCGCCGTGGTAACGACATCACAGAGGCGTGAGGTAACAGAGTACGCATTTCTTAACCCCTTACTTGCCTTGTCATTGTACAGTACTTTTCCCTTTCAGCCTAGGTCATATACAATGTTGCGTCTGTTTGAGCTCTACAGCCACTTGATGAAATTAATCACGTAGCTATACCCTTAGGGTTTCGGATTCTTTGCCCTCCTCCTTTATGGAGGAATGTTTTGTAGCGTTCCATGTGCTTTCGGGTGAGTCGCCCTTGATGAGCACTTTTTGATACGTTAAATGTGTTTCTGTTAATCCCCATGTCCTAATTCAGCCTTCCCCGGCCTCCAGTCTCCCCCTGTGGGAACTCCTCGCTTCTTTCTTCCCTTTGTGAACCTGTGTTTCCTTTCTTCACTAGCTTCCTTTGTATCCCTATGTAGACTGCACACATAAGTGATATCCGGGGATATGTGTCTTGCTGCCTCTAAGTGACCAGAATTAGTGAGAACATCTAGTGCTCCACCCATGCTGGTGCAAATACTATGAGTTCATTTTGTTCTGTGGCTGAGTGGTGGTCGAGGGTGTGTAGGTAGCGGAACGTCTTTCTCCCTTCACCCCTCGCTCGACACTTCGTTCGTTTGTATGTCTTGGCTGTGGTCAAGGGTACCACAACGACTGCCGGGGTGCAGGTGCTTCCTTCCAATGATGCTAGTCTCTGGTTATACGGCCTGCAGCGGGGTTTCCGAATCGGGTGGTACCTCCAGTGTTTAGTTTGGTAAGGAATGTGCCTACTGATCCTCATTCCGGCTGTTACCAATTTACAATCCCACCAACAGCAGTAGCTGCCTTCACTTTGTGGCATGCCCTCTTGAGCACTTAAAATTTTAGGTTATGAGAGGACTGAAGCCAGGGAACACCTCGTCTAGCTTTCTTTTCACTCTCTAATCATGACAGATCCTGAGCATATGTTCTTTTGAATGTGCTGTTTTCTAAAACGCGAGTTAGTACCACTGAGTTCTTGAAAGGTTCCTGCCCCAGAGTCGGGCCTGATTTGAATTCGTTTCAGATTACCTAGCCCAGGATATTTCTTGAGGGCAGGGTTGTGTCTGCAAAGCCGTAGGCCGTAGGCTTTGTGGAGGATAGGTGCCCTTGAGCCCAGTTGGTAAGGTTGTTACGGCAGTGTGCCACGAGGCGGCAGCACTACTCCGTGTCCTCTCTGGTAACGTGGGGAAAGAAAGCCTTAGCAGGGGTCCCGGTGTTGGATTGGAAATGGGGAGTCGACCGTGGCTAAACACACAACCCTGGGCTTTTGTAGGCTCACCTCCTGCCCCTTAACCTGCACTGCACCACCCCAGGCGTATCGCAAGCCTTGCAAGTGGGCTATTCGGAGGGTGCCGTTGTTCGCAGGTGGGTGAGTCTAATGAAGAGGTCTGGAGGTGGGAACCTGCCTAGCAGGAGCTGTGGAAATCCGGTTTCTTCACCGCTCTTCCCTCTCAGCTGCTCCACCCTCATTTCGGTGCACCAGGCTTTGGTTACCTATAGGAGGGCCACGTTGGGTCGGGAGATTGTGGTACCACGCAGGGGAGAATGGGCAATAGCGGTCCGATGTGCCGCTTGTCAGGTGGCACGTCCTCCTCCCTTGTTACCCCAGCAGCAGCATGCTCCGGCCGTGGGACCCAGGCCTGCCAAGCCTCCAGGTGCCTCACCGTGGTAACGACATCACAGAGGCGTGAGGTAAGAGAGTAGGCATTTCTTAACCCCTTACTTGCCTTGTCATTGTACAGTACTTTTCCCTTTCAGCCTAGGTCATATACAATGTTGCGTCTGTTTGAGCTCTACAGCCACTTGATGAAATTAATCACGTAGCTATACCCTTAGGGTTTCGGATTCTTTGCCCTCCTCCTTTATGGAGGAATGTTTTGTAGCGTTCCATGTGCTTTCGGGTGAGTCGCCCTTGATGAGCACTTTTTGATACGTTAAATGTGTTTCTGTTAATCCCAATGTCCTAATTCAGCCTTCCCCGGCCTCCAGTCTCCCCCTGTGGGAACTCCTCGCTTCTTTCTTCCCTTTGTGAACCTCTGTTTCCTTTCTTCACTAGCTTCCTTTGTATCCCTATGTAGACTGCACACATAAGTGATATCCGGGGATATGTGTCTTGCTGCCTCTAAGTGACCAGAATTAGTGAGAACATCTAGTGCTCCACCCATGCTGGTGCAAATACTATGAGTTCATTTTGTTCTGTGGCTGAGTGGTGGTCGAGGGTGTTTAGGTAGCAGAACGTCTTTCTCCCTTCACCCCTCGCTCGACACTTCGTTCGTTTGTTTGTCTTGGCTGTGGTCAAGGGTACCACAACGACTGCTGGGGTGCAAGTTCTTCCTTCCAATGATGCTAGTCTCTGGTTATACGACCTGCAGCGGGGTTGCCTAATCTCGTGGTACCTCTAGTGTTTAGTTTGGTAAGGAATGTGCCTATTAATTCTCATACGGGCTGTTACCAATTTACAATCCCACCAACAGCAATAGCTGGCTTCTCTTTGTGGCATGCCCTCTTGAGCACTTAAAATTTTAGGATTTGAGATGACTGCAGCCAGGGAACACGTTGTCCAGTACACAAAGGAAACTCAGGTACACAAAGTGAAGAAAGAAGACTTGAGTTCCCTGAGGGGGAAATTTGAGATAGGGGAAGGGTGAAGTAGCAGGTCGAGATTCACAGAAACACGCTTAACGTATCCTAAAGTGCTCATCAAGGGTGACACACCGGAAAGCACAGGGAACGCTACAAAACATTCCGCGATAAAGTAACACGGGAAAGAATCTGAAACCCTACACGTACAGCTACGTTTAAACTTGCATCAAGTGGCTGTAGAAGTCAAAGAGAGGCAACATTGTATATAAACTATGCTAAAAGAGAAAACAACTGTTCAATGACAAGGCAAGTAAGGGGTTAAGAAATCCCCAATTTCTTACTTCAGGCCAACGTGACGTCGGCTAGCGTCAGAACCGTGGAGCCTCAGGAGGCCTGTGTCCCGCGACTGTAGGATGCTGCTGCTGTTCTCCCGTGCGTGGTACCACAATATCCCGATCCAAGAGGGCCCTCCTACAAGTAAGCACAGCCTGGAATACGCAAATGATGGTGGAACAGCTGAGAGGGAAGAGCGGTGAAGAAACCGGATCTCCACAGCTCCTGCTAGGCAAGTTCCCACCTCCAGGCCACTTCATTAGAGTTGCCCCCCCTGCGAACAACGGCACCCTCCGAGTGGCCCACTTGCAAGGTTTGCGATATGACTGGGTGGGGTAGTGCAGGTGAAGGGGTAGGAGGTGAGCCTACAAAAGCCCAGGGGTGTGTGTTTAGCCACGTTCGACTCCCCATTTCCAATCCAACACCAGGACCCCCGCTAAGGCTTTCTTTCCCCACGTTACCAGAGAGGGCACGTAGTAGTGCTGCCGCCTCGTGGCACACTGCGGTAACAACATTACCAACTGTGCTGAAGGACACCTATCATCCACAAGGCCTACGGCCTGCGGCTTTGCAGACACAACCCTGCCCCAAAGAAATATCCTGTGTTAGGTAATCTGAAACGAATTCAAATCAGCCCCGACCCTGAGGCAGGAACCTTTCGGGAACTCAGTGGTACTCACCCGCGTTTTAGAAAACAGCACATTCAAAAGAAAGGATGCTCAGGATCTGTCATGATTAGAGAGTGCAAAGAAAGCTAGAAAAGGTGTTCCCTTGCTGCAGTCCTCTCAAACGCTAAAAGTGTAAGTGCTCAAGAGGGAATGCCAAAAGAGAAGCCAGCTATGGCTGTTGGTGGGATTGTAAATCGCTAACAGCCGGTATGAGGAACAGTAGGCATATTCCTTACGAAACTAAACTCTGGAGGTACCACGAGATTCGGCAACCCCGCTGCAGGTCGTATAACAAGAGAATAGCATCATTGGAAGGAAGCACTTGCACCCCAGCAGTCCTTGTGTTTCCCATGACTGCAGGAAAGACATAGAAATGGACGGAATGGCGAGCGAAGGGTGAATGGAGAAAGATGTTCTGCTACCTACACACCCTCGACTACCACTCAGCCACAGAACAAAATGAACCCATACTCTTTGCAGCAGCGTGGGTCGAGCAGTAGATGATCTCAGTAATCCCGGTCAATTAGAGGCAGCAAGACACATATCCCAGGATATCACACTTTTGTCTGCCGTCTAAATAGGGATACTGAGGAAGCTAGTACACAAAGGCAACACAGGTTCACAAAGGGAAGAAAGAAGCCTGGAGTTCCCTGAGGAGGAAATTGGAGACCGGGGAAAGGTGAAGTAGGAGGTCGGAATTCACAGAAATTCGCTTAACGTATCAAAAAGTGCTCATCAAGGACGACCCACACAAAAGCACAGTGAACGCTACAAAACATTTATCAGTAAACAAAGAGTGCAAAGAATCCGAAACCCTAAGGGTATAGCTACGTGTATAATTGAATCAAGTGGCTGTACAACTCAAACAGATGCATCATTGTATATGAACTAAGCTGAAAGGGAAAAGTACTGTACAATGACAAGGCAAGTAAGGGGTTAAGCAATGCCTACTCTGCTACCCCAGGCCTCTGTTATGTCGTTACCACAGCAACGCCCCTGCATCCTCGGCGGGCCTGGGCCCCACGGCTGGAGCATTATGCTGCTGAGGCAGGAAGGGAGGAGTACGTGCCACCTGACAAGCGGCACCTCGGACCGCTATTGCCCATTCTCCCCTGCGTGGTGCCACAATCTCCCGATCCAACGTGGTCCTCCTACAGGTAAGCAAGCCCTGCTGTACCCAAATGAGGGTGGAGCAGCTGAGAGGGAAGAGCGGTGAAGAAACCGGAAATCCACAGCTCCTGCTAGGCAGGTTCCCACCTCCAGCCCTCTTCATTAGAGTCGCCCTACCTGCGAAGCACGGCACCCTCCGAATAGCCCATTGCAAGGCTTGCGATATGCCTGGGGTGGGGCAGTGCAAGTTAAGGGGCAGGAGGTGAGCATAAACAAGCCCAGGGGTGTGTGTGTAGCTACGTTCTCCTCCGCATTTCCAATCCAACACCGGGACCCCGGCTAAAGCTTTATTTCCCCAAGTTTCCAGAGACGACACGGAGTAGTGCTGCCGACTTGTGGCACACTGCCGTAACAACCGTACCAACTATGCTGAAAGGCACCTATCATCCACAAGGCCTAGAGCCTGCGGCTTTGCAAGCACAACCCTGCCCTCAGGAAATATCCTGGGCTAGGTAAACTGAAATGAATCCAAATCAGGCTCGACTCTCAGGCAGAAACCTTTCAAGACCTCCGTGGTAGTCACCTGCGTTGTAGAAAACAGCACACTGAAATGAAAAGATGCTCAAGATCTCTCATGATTAGAGAGTGAAAAGAAAGCTAGACGAGGTGTTCCCTGGCTTCAGTCCTCTCAAACGCTAAAAGCGTAAGTGCTCAAGAGGGCATGCCAAAAAGAGAAGCCAGCTATTGCTATTGGTGGGAATGTAAATTGCTAACAGCCGGTATGAGGAACACTAGGCATATTCCTTACCAAACTAAACACTGGAGGTGCCACGAGATTCGGCAACCTCACTGCAGGTCGTTTAACCAGAGACTAGCATCACTGGAAGGAAGCACATGCACCCCAGCAGTCGTTGTGGTACCCTTGACCACAGCCAAGACATACAAACGAACGAACTGTCGAGCGAGGGGTAAAGGGAGAAAAGTGTTCCGCTACCTACACACCCTCGGCTACCACTCAGCCACTGAACAAAATGAACTCACAGTATTTGCAGCAGCATGGGTGGAGCACTAGATGTTCTCACTAATTCTGGTTACTTAGAGGCAGCAAGACACATATCCCCGGATATCACTTATATGTGCAGTCTACACAGGGATACAAAGGAAGCTAGTAAAGAAAGGAAACACAGGTTCACAAAGGGAAGAAAGAAGCGAGGAGTTCCCACAGGGGTAGATTCGAGACCCAGGAAGGGTGAATTAGGTGATTGGGATTAACAGAAACTCATTTAAAGTATCAAAAATTGCTCATCAAGGGCGACGCACCCGAAAGCATATGGAACGCTACAAAATATTCCTCGATAAACTAACAGGGCAAAGAATCCGAAACCCTACAGGTACAGCTACGTTTATAATTGCATCACGTGACTGTAGAACTCAAAGAGACGCAGCATTGTATTTAAAGTATGCTGAAAGAGAAAAGGACTGTTCAATGACAAGGCAAGTAACGGGTTAAGAAATGCCCACTTTCTTACCTCACGCCTCTGTGACGTCGGCTAGTGTCACACACCTTTAGCTTCAGCAGGCCTGTGTCCCGCGGCTGGAGGATGATGCTGCTGTTCTCCCCTGCGTGGTACCACAATCTCCCGATCCAACATGGCTCCCCTACAGGTAAGCACAGCCTGGTGTACCCAAATGATGGTGGAACAGCTGAGAGGGAAGGGCTGCGAAGAAACTGGATCTCCACAGCCCCTGCTAGGCAAGTTCCCACCTCCAGCCCACTGCATTAGAATCGCCGCACCTACGAATCACGGCACCCTCTGAGTAGCCCACTTGCAAGGCTTGCGATATGCCTGCGGTGGGGCAGTGAATGTTAAGGGGCTGGAAGTGAGCCTACAAAAGCCCAGGGGTGTGTGTTTAGCCACGTTCGCCTCCCCACTGCCATTTCTACACTGCGACCCCCCGCTAAGGCTTTTTTCCGAAGTTACCAGAGAGGACACGGAGTAGTGCTGCCGCCTTGTGGCACACTGCCGCAACAACCTTACCAACCATGCTGAAAGGCACCTATCATTCACAAGGCCTAGAACCTGCGGCTTTGCGGACACAACCCTGCCCTCAAGAAATATCCTGGATTAGTTAATCTGAAATGAATCCAAATCCGGCCCGACTCTAAGGCAGAAACCTTTCAAGACATCAGTGGTACTCACCCGCGTTATAGAAAACAGCACATTCAAATGAAAAGATGCTGAAGATCTCTCATGATTAGAGAGTCAAAAGAAAGCTAGACGAGGTTTTCCCTGGCTGCAGTCCTCTCAAACACTAAAATTTTAAGTGCTCAAGACGGCCTGCCACAAAGTGAAGTCAGCTATTGCTGTAGGTTGGATTGTAAATTGGTAACAGCCGTTATGAGGATCAGTAGGCACATTCCTTACCAAACTAAACACTGCAGGTACCACGAGATTCGGCAACCCCGCTGCAGGTCGTACAACAAGAGATTAGCATCATTGTAAGGAAGCACTTGCACCCCAGTAGTCCTTGTGATTCCCATGACCCGCAGGCAAGACTTAGAAATGGACGGAATGGGGAGCGAGGGGTGAATGGACAAAGATGTTCTGCTACCTACACACCCTCGACTACCACTCAGCCACAGAACAAAATGAACCCATACTCTTTGCAGCAGCATGGGTGGAGCAGTAGATCTCAGTAATCCCGGTCAATTAGAGGCAGGAAGACACATATCCCAGGATATCACACTTTTGTCTGCCGTCTAAATACGGATACTAAGGAAGCTAGTACACAAAGGAAACACAGGTTCACAAAGGGAAGAAAGAAGCCTGGGGTTCCCTGAGGAGGGAACTGGAGACAGGGGACGGGTGAAGTAGGAGGTCGCGATTCACAGAAACACGCTTAACATATCAAAAAGTGCTGATCGGGCTTCCCTGGTGGCGCAGTGGTTGAGAATCCGCCTGCCGCCGCTGCAGGGGCCACGGGTTCGTGCCCCGGTCCGGGAGGATCCCTCATGCCGCGGAGCGGCTGGGCCCGTGAGCCACGGTCGCTGGGCCTGCGTCTCCGGAGCCTGTGCTCCGCAGCAGGAGAGGTCACAACAGTGAGAGGCCCGCGTAGAGCAAAAAAAAAAAAAAAAAAAAAAGTGCTGATCAAGGCCGCCCCACCGGAAAGCACAGGGAACACTACAAAACATTCCTCAATAAACGAAGAGTGCAAAGAATCCGAAACCCTAAGGGTATAGCTACGTGTGTAATTGCATGAAGTGGCTGTAGAACTCAAACAGACGCAACATTTTATATGAACGAGGCTGAAAGGGAGAAGTACTGTACAATGACAAGGCAAGTAAGGGGTTCAGAAATGCCTACTCTCTTACCTCACACCTCTGTGATGTCGTTACCACGATAATGGACCTGGAGGCTTGGCAGGCCTGGGTCCCACGGCCGGAGCATGCTGCTGCTGAGGCAGCAAGGGAGGAGGACGTGACATCTGACAAGCGGCACCTCTGACCGGTATTTCCCATTGTCCCCTGCATGGTACCACAATCTCCCGATGCAACGTGGCCCTCCTACAGTTAAGCAAAGCCTGGTGCACCCAAATCAGGGTGGAGCAGCTGAGAGGGAAGAGCGATGAAGAAACCGGATCTCCACAGCTCCTGCTAGGCAGTTTCCGACCTCCAGCTCTCTTCATTAGAGTCGCCTCACCTGCGAACCATGGCACCCTCTGAATAGCTCACTTGCAAGGCTTGCGATATGCCTGGGGTGGGGCAATGCAGTTTAAGGGGCAGGAGGTGAGGATACACAAGCCCTTCTCTACAGAAACAGGATGTGAGGATACACAACCCTTCTCTTTCTTAGAAGAAATAAAGAGGAAACAAGCAATGATGAACAACACAATAAATGAATTTAAAAATAGTCTAGTTGGGATCAATAGCAGAATAACTGAGCCAGAATAACTGATAAGTGACCTGGAAGATTATATAGGGGAAATAACTACTGCAGAGCAGAATAAAGAAAAAAAAGTATGAGAAGAAATGAGGACAGATTCAGAGACCTCTGGGACAACATTAAATGAACTTCTGGTAGAACATTAAACTTCTGGGACAACATTAAACACATTCGAATTATATGGGTTCTAGAAGAAGAGGAGAAAAAAGAAAGGGACTGAGAAAACATTTGAAGAGATTATAGTTGAAAAATTCCCTATTATAGGAAAGGAAATATGTAACCCAGTCAACGAAGCAAAGAGAGTCCCATACAGGACAAATACAAGGAGAAACACACCTAGACACATACTAATCAAATGTCAAAAATTAAATACAAAGAAAACATATTAAAAGCAGCAAGGGAAAAACAACAAATAACATACAAGGGAATCCCCATAAGGTTAGCAGCTGTTCTTTCAGCAGAAACTCTGCAAGTCAGAAGGGAATGGCAGACCATATTTAAAGAGATGAAGGAGAAAAACCTACAATAAATATTACTCTACCCATCAAGAATCTCATTCAGATTTCATGGAAAAATTAAAACCCAAAGCTGGGTGAGCCATAAGGCTGGATACTTGGGGCTGATAGGATTGGTGAGGTTCGGTGAGCAAATGCAGACCCTTTGAAGTAATACTGCATGGTACGCATTCCATGGGACCCAGCTCTCCAGGTTTAAGAGATTATTTCTTCAGTTAAAACATGCATGGGGAACCCAGAGGATGGTCCACCATGTGATCGATCATGCAAGGTTTCTAAAACGCATCTCAGTTTTCATCCCCTGGTACTCGGATTCGCCATTCCAGACGCTTTATTAACAATTTCCCCACTTGGAGAGTCAGTGCCCATGACCTCCTGTTGTGCAGAGTTTGCAATTTCTGCAGATGATGAACAGGAATAGGGAGAACCAATGGGAGACTAGCCGTAGGTGTATAGAGGGGCACATTTAACTCTTAATTTCCCAACAGGAAGACGAAATAAGCAAAGCCTCAGCGTGCTGTGCTGGAACAAGCACAGTGCCTGATGCCATCCCGCGGGTTTCCGACCAGCTCACAAAGAATAGAGTTGAAAAAAGGAGCTCAGGGGCCCTACATTTCACAAACCTGCAGAGTTATAAAGGACAACTATCGTCCAAAAATATATTGAAATAATGGTGTGAAGAGGACTTGAAAGCGAGGCACAATTGTAGGAAACATATTTCAGGAGGTAGAATGGAATTGCATTTAAATTATAGGAAAAGAGGCAAAAGTTCGACAATGATGCACTTGGCCAAAAAGAGCGTAGGCGTTTTCTCCTGAATATATTCAGGAAAAACCGCATACGCCCTTTTTGGCCAACCAAGCAAGCGGGCAATGGAAATCCGCACTAAAATGAAATCTCTCTTCCACCAATCAGAACAGACATCTGCAAAAAGTGAAAAAACCACAAAGGCAGGACATGCCGTGGAGAACAGGCCTGTTGTTATGGTGTTGGGCGTAATGTAAAATTCTAACAGACACTCTGGAGAAGTGTATCATGTTTCCTAAAACATCTAAAAAAACAAAGCTACAGAGCCTAGGGCACTTCCCCTTATGGTCCTATAGCTTAGGAAAATTAAAATTAAAAAGACAGCCACCCCAATATTGGGGGTTGCGCTCTTTGCAAGAACCTCGACTACAGTACAATTTAAATATCCCAGAAAGAGAAAAATGGATAAAGAAGTTGTGGTACTTACATACAATGGAATGTCACTCAGGGATGAAATCAATGTCATCAGGACCGAAGCAGCATAATGAGTGGGTTGAGGAACGGTGATTCTAAGTGAAATAAATCGCACAGAAAAAGAAACTTATCATAAGATATCACTAATAGAGGTAATGAAACGTGGCTACATAATGAACTGAATGACAAAACAGAACAGAGTCTCACATTTAGAAAACAATCATATGCTTGCTTAAGGGGAAAAGTGAGTTGGGGTGCTGCATAAAATCAGAGATCGAAATTATCACAAATACCGTTCCATAAGCCAAATATGTAATACGTAAGACCTACTCCTTGATCATCGAAATGGACTCAACAACCCATATTCAGTGCATAGGAATACACCTGAGTAGTAAGAATCTTAAAACCTATGTGTTTATATGTCTCCATAAGAGAATCAAGTGTGCATAAACACAGGAGTGAAAATCAGCTAAATCACATTATAAAAATAAATTTCCAAAATAAAACACAAAGACAGTGAAGTAGAGAGAAATTCTTAAATAATTCGTTCAGGGCTTGTGATAAAACCTGGATTTCCCACACTTACACCCACAGCTGGTTCAGACATAAGGCTGGACACTTGGAGCTGAGAGGATTGATGAGGTTCCGTGACTGCAGACACTTTGAAGTAATACGGCATGATACCCATTCAAAGGGTCCCAACTCTCCACGTTTAAAGAATTCTTCCTTCAGCTAAAACATGCAAGGGAAACCGAGAGGATGGTTCACCGTGTGATCGGGCAAGGTATCTAAAACTCATTTCAGTTTTTCTTCTCTGGTACTCGGGTTCGCCATTCCAAGACGTTATACTAAAAATCTCTCCACTTGGAGAGTCAGTGCCTTTAACTTCCTGTTTGGCACAGTTTGAAATTACTGCAGAAGATGAACAGGAAGAGGGAGAACCAATGAGAGACTAGCTGTAGGTGTTTGGAGGGCATATTTAACTCTAATTTCCCACCACGAAGAAAAATTTACCAAAGGTTCATCGTGCGGTTCCGGAACGAGATTAGGGCTGCAGCGATCCTGTGGTTTTGCGGCCAATTCACAAGAAATCAAGTTGAAAAAGGAGATCGGGGCACTGCAATTACAAACCTGCAGAGTTATAAAGGACAACTATCGTCCAAAAATTTATTGAGGTATGGATGCAAAGAGGACTTGAAAGCAAGGCACAATTGCAGGAAACGGATTTCACTGGGTAGATTGGAATTGCACTTAAAGCATATGAAAAGCGGCAGAACTTCGAAAATGATGCACTTAGCCAAACACGGCATATGCGTTTTATTCTGAAAAAAATCAGGAAAAAACCCATGTGCACTTTTTGGCCACCAAGCAAGCATGCAATTGAAATCTGCACTACAATGAAGCCTCACTTCCCACCGGTCAAAAGGGCCATCTGAAAAAAGTGTACAAACCAGAAAGGCAGGACAGGCCAAGGAGAACAGGGAGCCTTTTTATGCTGATGAGCGGTATGTAAATTGCCAACAGGCACACTGGAAAATTGAATGGTGTTTCCTGAAACATCGAAAAAACAAAGCTACAGAGCCTACGGCACTTCCACTAATGGCCCTATAGCTTAGGAAAATTAAAAGGAAAAAAAATACAGCCAGCACAAAGTTTGGGGCTGCTCAGTTTTCAAGAACCTCATCTACGGTATAGCTTAAATATACCAGAAAGAGAAAAAAAAATGTATAAAGAAGTTGTGGTACTTACATACAATATCAATCAGCAATGAAATCAATGTCATCAGGCCCATAGCAGTATAAAGAGTGGATTTAGGAACGATGATTCTAAGTGAAATAAGTCACACAGAAAAATAAATTTATCAAAAGTTATCACTAATAGAGGGAATGTAAACTTGGCTACACATGAACTGAATTACAAAACAGAACAGAGTCTCATTTAGAGAACAAGCATACGCGTGCTTCACGGGAAAGGTGAGTTGGGGTGCTGCATACAACCAGAGATTGAAATTAGCACAGATACCATTCCATAAGCCAAATATATAATAGACAGAACCTACTCCTTGCTCAACGAAATGGACTCAACACTCCGTATTCAACGCATAGGAATGTACCTGACTAGTCAGAATCTTAAAACCTATGTATTTATATGTCTCCATAAGAGATTCATGTGTGTGTACAGGGGCATAAGCACAGCAGTGAAAATCAGCTAAACCCAATTATAAAAATAAATTTCGAAAACAAAACACAAAGTCAGTGAAATCGAGAGGAATTCTTAAATAATTCACTCAGGGCTTGTGGTGAAACCTGGATTTCCCATATCCACACCCAGAGCTGGGTGAGACATAAGGCTGGACACTTGGGGCTGAGACGATTGATGAGTTTCAGTGAGCAAATACAAATGCTTTGAAGTAATATGGCATGATACCCATTCAAAAGTTCCCAACTCTCCAGGTTTAAGGGATTCTCCCTTCAGCTAAAACATGAATGGGTAACACAGAGGATGGTCCACCGTGTTATTGGAATGGTATCCAAAAGACATCTCAGTTTTCTCCCCGGGTACTAGGGTTCGCCATTCCATATGCTTTACTAACAATCTGCCCACTTAGAGTCAGTGCCTTTAACCTCCTGTTTGGCAGATTTTGCAATTTCTGCGAAGGATGGACAGGAATAGGGGGAACAAATGAGAGACTAGCTGTAGCTGTTTGGACGGGCACAATTAACTCTAACTTCCCACCAGGAAAAAATATTAACAGAAGACTCATTGTGCTGTGCCGGAAACAGAATAAGGCCTGAAGCAATCCTGCGGTTTTGTGGCCAGCTCACAAGAAAGCGAGTTGAAAAAAGGAGCTCAGGGGCACTGAAGTTCACAAACCTGCAGAGTTATAAAGGACAACTGTCGTCCAAAAATATATTGAAGTAAGGTTGCAAAGAGGACTTGAAAGTGAGGCACAATTGCAGGAAACTGTTTTCACTAGATAGATTGGCGTTGCACTTAAAGCATATGAAAAGAGGCAGAACTTCGACAATGATGCACTTGGCCAAAAAGGGAGTATGCCTTTTATTCTGAAAAAATTCAGGAAAAAACCCATGTGCCCTTTTTGGCCAACCAAGCAAGTGTGCAATGGAACTCTGCACTACAATGAAGTCCCTCTTCCCACCGGTCAAAAGAGACATCTGAAAAAAGTGTAAAAACCAGAAAGGCAAGACAGTCCCTGGAGATCAGGTAGCCTTGTTATCCTGATGGGAGGGATGTAAATTGCCAACAGCCACTCTGGAGAAGTGAATGGTGTTTCCGGAAACATCTAAAAAACTAAGCTACAGAGCCTAGGGCACTTCCACTTATGGTCCTATAGCTTAGGAAAATTAAAAGGAAAAAGATACAGCCACCCAAAAGTTTGGGGCTGCTCTGTTTACAAGAACCTCAAGCGTGATACACCTTAAATATCCCAGAAAGAGAAAAATGGATAAAGAAGTTTTGGTACCTATGTACAATGGAATATCACTCAACAATGAAATCAATGTCATCAGGCCCATAGCAGCGTAAAGAGTGGATTTAGGTGTGAGGATTATAAGTGAAATAAGTCACACAGGAAAAGAAACATCATAAGATATCACTAATAGAGGGAATGTAAACTTAGCTACACATGAACTGAATTAAAAAACAGAACAGAGTCTTACATTTAGAAAACAAACTTATGCTTGCTTACGGGGAAAGGTGAGTTGGGGTGCTGCCTAATACCAGAGACTGAAATTAGCACAGATACCGTTCCAAATATGTAACAGACAAGACCTACTCCTTGCTGAACGAAAGAGACTCAACAATGAGGTATCACCTCACACCGATTAGAATGGGCATCATCACAAAATATACAAACAACAAATGCTGAAATGGGTGTGGAGAAAAGGAACCCTCTTCCACTATTGTTGGGAATGTAAATTGATACAGTCACTATGGAGAACATTATGGAGGTTCCTTAGAAAACTAACAATTGAATTACCATATGACCCAGCAATCCCACTACATGGTATATACCCAGACAATACCATAAACCAAAAAGAGGCATTCACCACAATGTTCATTGCATCACTATTTAAAATAGCCAGGTAATGGAAGCAACCTAAATGCCCACAGACCGACGAATGCATAAAGATGTGGTACATATATTAAATGGAATATTACTCAGCCATAAAAAGTAATGAAATTGGGTCATTTGTAGAGACGTCGATGGATCTAGAGACTGTCATACAGAGTGAAGTCAAAGAGAAAAACAAATATTATATATTAATGCATATATGTGAAACCTAGAAAAATGGTACAGATGAACTGGTTTGCAGGGCAGAAACAGAGCAATAGATTTACAGATGAACAGAGAACAAACGTATGAACACCAAGGAGGGAAAGTCGTGGGGGTGGTGGTGGTGGGAGGAGTTGAGAGATCGGGATTGGCATGTATACATTTATATGTATAAAATAGATAACCAATAAGAAGCTGCTGTATAAAAATAATAAAATTCAAAATATTAAAAAAATAAAATTGGAAAAAGGAAAACAAAAAAAAAATTCTTCCCTTCACATACATGTATTTATATGAATAAATTATTTCCATGCTTATATCTGTAAATACAAAAAAGAGGAATAAAATCTACCTTAAACCAAAAATGAAAAAAAGGAAAAAAAAAACAGAACCCACCAGTTACACAGAGGAAAACCGTATCATTTCACTTGTTCCAGTTGTAAAAAATTCTGAAGTTGGTCAGAGGTGGGGAATCGTCTCCCATTCAACCAGCAACCCCCACGCAATAAGCGTCCTCATTCCAATGCTGGGGGACCTTGCCGAGGCGTCTGTGAGTAAAAGTGAGCTGAGCCTCGGGCCAGCTGCTGCTAAACTGTTCCCACCCGTACCAGGTAAAACACCTGAATATGTACAAGAATTTGAAAGCCTAGAGGAAGGGCCATGGAGCCACACGAGCGAAAGCATGCCGGCCGACTTGGTGCCTGCAGGCCAGCCAGGATGGTCATGACCCCAGGCGCTCTTCTGGAAGCTTTCCATTTCCCTGCTTGAGATTCCTCTCCCGTCCCAGGCCCCACTGCTTTTTTTCCTTCCTCACCTCTGCCCAGGGATTAATTCCAGCGGCAGGCATGGGTGACACATCCTCTTCTTTAGCAGGTGGCAGCTTGGCAACTGCTGCAGAAAGTCCTGCAGAGCCCCACTCACACTAGGCCACCCACAGAGCCGTGGCCTCTCACTCCCTCCCATCATCCCAGCCCCGAGACTGCTGACAGAGCAGAGAATATGGCGTCAAGCACAGCTGCAGGGGCTCTTGCTGCCTGGAGTGGTGTTTATATTGATCTCAACCCAGGCACACCTGGGGAGGGCTGGCCGGCAATGTCAGGTTGCCCAGGTCAGCCAATCATCACCCCTCAGGGCCTCACAGTTACAGAAAATGGAAGTTGCTGAACAGGACAGGTCCAAGGAAGAGGTATGGGCTCCTGAGAGTCAGGATAGATAAGAGGCTACAGCTCTGGCTTGTTTTCTAATCATTTATCTGGCCCATTAGTGGGAGACAACTTCAAGAAAACCCTTTCCTAGTGAGAGGAACCCAGGAGTCAGGGAGAGGAGGGGTGGGTGGTGGGTGGAGACAGAAGCCTGGCGCGCCGAGTGCAGTGGAAGTCTCTGGAAGGCCGGGTGGAGGGAGGCCGCACAGAGTGATGCCCAGGGTCACAGACCTGTCGGAGATGCTGTTTGTTAGTTCAAGTCCTGTTCTGAGGTGCTGCGTGTCAGCTCTGAGTGACAGGTGAGCTGGGGGTGCTTTGCAATGAGGGTTATGTGCATGGTTCCTGTGTGCCCAGCCCTGCCAGGGTACCTGCAAGGGTATCTCTGTATCCTGGGAGGGGCCTGACCATGAGAGCCCCGTGGGCTGGGGTGGGGGTTCGGATACCTGCCCAGGTGAGCTCCATATCCTGGGATTGGCCTGACCATGAGAGCCCCATGGCTGCTGGGGACCTGGTAAAGGATGTCAGGACACTCAGTGAAGCCACCGAAGATATACCTCCAGTAGTCCCTAATTTCTACACCCTGCTGATCATTTTACCATCCACCAGGACATGGTATTCTGTATTAGACTCAATGACACCTTCTTTTGTATTCTATTAGTCCCAGAGTCACAAGAAATTTTGGCTTGTGAGTGGCAGGACTCAACATACAACAAAAACAATACTGCTGGGTCGTCTTGCCCCAAGGGTTCAAAAATTCCCAAACCAGCTTTGGGGATAGCTTAGCTAAAAACCTAAAAGTTCTACCTCTGGAAAAGAAAACCCTCCTTCAATATGCAGATGATATTCTGATCGCCAGCCCTACTAAGGAGGCCTCTGAACTACCAAGCCAATAAAGGATAGAAGGTGTCCAAGAAAAAGCTCAAATATCACAGACTAAGGTGACCTGCCTGGGCTTCATTCTCACAGAAGGTCAGAGAAGCCCATCCCAGGAAAGGGAAGAAACCATTTGCAGCCTTACTCCTAAAACTAGAAGACAGCGTAGGGGTTCCTGGGGAGGTCGGGGGTTGCTGCATTTGGATCCCTAACTACAGTCTAATAGCTGGGCCTCTATATGAAACACTGAAAGGAAAAGACGATGATCCTTTAGAATAGAATGCAGAAGTGGCCTTTCAAGAATGGAAAGAGCAGTCAATTCAAACCCTTGCCCTGGAACTCCCTAATTTAGCTAAACCCTTTGAACTTTACATTCCCAGTGAAAGGTGAATCGCCATTGGAGTATTAGTGTCAAAACTGGGACCACTTGAAATGGAACAACGCAAGAATGCCATCCAGGTAAGATAAACTACGGTCATCAAGGGGCTTGATCCACTGCCACATCTGGCCAGGATACTGGCAGTATCTAAAAACCTGGAAATCAGCAGCCCGCAAGGCCACCTCCCTCCTAAGGGAAAAGGACCCGACGTGGTGATCCTAACCACCTACCATGCCCTGAAGTTGCAGGTGTCGCTCCGTGGGCACACTGACCTCGAGTGAGGAGGCCCTCCAACTCCAACCTCCAGAGAGACAACTGGGGAAAAACGGGCCCACATGACAACCTGTGTGACCATCACTTGACCTAGAGCTTCTCTCAGAAAACAAGAGTGTGCCCCAAAAGAGCAGACTACTGCTTGCAGGAATTACTGCACACAGAGGGGAGCTAATAAGCTTGGCGTTGGAACCGTATATCACGCTGTCACCATAGAAAAAGCCTACAGACATCTCGGTGATGGAGGCCAATGAGACCGGCTGGACTCCTGGCTACTTCAAAAGGCCGTTGACTCAGTGGCTGTCATGGTCGTGGATCACCACTGACACTGGACTCTCTGGGAGTTGAGCGGGCAGGGCTCTGACACCTGGTGCTGTTTGTACGTTAATTCAGGGGCCTAATTGAAGAAAGTGCAGACTACTGGTCAGAGCATCTAGGCTGGCAGAAACCATCAGCCTAAGGTGGCTGAACACATGTTGAGCGGTGTAAAACCGGCCCCCCCAGCGTCTCTGCACATCTCTTTCCTGGACCCTTAAAGGTCATTAGAATCTATAACGCTTCCAATGCTTTAGCTCAGGCGGACAAGCAGTGAGGCAGGAGGCTTGGGGACAATCAACGTCGCCTGGAGGCTGCTGGGAAGAAGTTCTGACCCTCGCCCCCAGGCATGAGGGCTCCCAGCTCAGCACTCAGCAGTTACAGAATAGGGGTTTGCACCCTCAGCCCTCCAAGAACGAGGAACGGGACAAAAGGTAGAGGAGGGGTTTGTCACCGGCGAAGCCCATTAAAAATCCCTGGGAGATAAAAATAGAATCTGGGCAATAAAATAAAGTCTAACCTTTTTCATCCTTTGTGCTTTGTCTAATTTCACGTGCTCGTACGGTCCCGCATACAGGGGTCCCACACCCGGCACTTCAGACCAGATTTCCTAGTGCAGAGTGGTTGGGTCGCCACCTCAGCTCACGGGGCCCAGTGAAGACTTCATGATATAGAGCCTGAGCTGCACCCAACCCGGCCCTCGAGAGCTCCGCCCCCTCCCTCCCACTGACTCTGACAGGATCTCTACACAGCAGCGCAGTTACACAGCCCGCAGGGTGGTGCATGCTCTCACCTCTCCATTCTCTGATCAAAATATAAAGTTTCCTTTGCTTCTGAACCAAACTCAGTCTTGATCTGTTGGCTCCAATGACACTGGGCAGGGGGACCCTTGTTGGGGCCAACTCTGGAGGATCAGTAACAGAAATTGAGAACATTGTAACTTCAGTGAACAGATGTGTGAGCCAAACTATAATTAACATAGAACAGTGTATAAGGCTCAGGTAAAGTAAGATGTTTCTAACACTTCCATTTGATATTTCCATCACTTTATTATAAGCAAGTTCAGTGAAAAGGTTTGTCTTTTTTGTCAGGTCAATATTAGAGAAATGAAATGATTTCTTTCCAAGGATGTACATCTAATAATCTTGGTTAAAGCTTCAATCTTGTTTTAAATGCTTTTCCATTGAAAATGCTACCTCTATTTCAACTCCCCCATTTCTGAGAAGTATAAAATCTTATAATTTATTATTACCACAGGGTAAAGGTGGGAGGAGGGATAAACTAACAGTTTGGGATTAACACATACACACTGCTATGTATAAAATAGATCATCAAGGAACTACTATATAGCACAGAGAACTACACTCAATATTTTGCAATAACCTGTAAGGGGAAATAATCTGAAAAACAATAGATATTTTTATTGACATCATCTATCAATGGCAGTTAAAATGTAACCAAAGGGAAGCCTATGGTGAGTGCTTCTGACCCTGAAGACTTCAATCACCTAAAGTTCGGACTCTGCCTACCTCCCAAGGCCCTTAATGAACATACGTGTAGCCGTAGCTTAAAAAATTCCCCAGTTTGTGGTTCGGGGAGACACTGATTTGGAAAAAGCCCTGGTGTTCTCCTTACATGAACGGGACCCTTCCTACTGCTAAAACATGCCTGTCACAACCAGAGGATGGTACACCATCTGAACGGGAAGAGTTTGGAAAAGGCATCTCATCTCCTCATCTCCTGGTGCTCGGGTTCACCCCTCCAGCGTCTTTACTAACAATCTCCCCACTTGGGGATGTCAGCACCGTCAACATCCTGTTGCATACAGTTTGGAACTTGTCAAGAGGATGAAGCGGAAGGATGAGGAACAATGAGAGACAAGTCCTAGGTGTTCGGACAGGCACATGTCACTGTAATTTCCAATCAGGAAGGCGAATTGACCAAAGGCTAGGATTGCCCATGGAAACAGAATAGGGCTTGAGGAAATCCCGCTGCTTTGTGGCCAGTTCCCATAAACACAAGTTGAAAAATGGAACTCAGGGGCACTAAAATTCACGAAACTGCAGAGTTGAAAATATCTGTCACTGAAAAATGTCTTGAGGAAAGTCACAGAAAAGGACTTGTAAGCAAGGGAGAATGGCAGGAAAGGGATTTGTAGAGGTAGAAAAGACTCGCCATTAAGCACAAGAAAAGGGGCTGAACATTGCCAACATTGCAGTTGACCAAAAAGGGTGTATGTGTTTTTTTCTGAATATATTCAAGAAAAGGGCATAAACCCTTTTTTTACCAACCAAACATGTGGGCACAGGAAATCAATACTACAAAAGATATCACTTCACATCAGTCAGAAGAATCGTCCTCATAAAGTGTAAACACCAGAAATGCAGGACAGGGCGAGGAGAAAAGGGAGCCCTGTGAGGCTTATAGTGAACATGTATATTGCCAACGGCCACTCTGGAGAAGTGTATTGTGTTTACTAAAACATCTAAAAAATGAGCTACAGAGCATAGGGCACTTGCACTCATGGGAGTATATCTTGGGAAAAACAACAATCGAGAGGACACAGGCACCCCAATATTTACCTCCTCTCTGTTTAAAATATCCCCGACTAGGACATAACTTAAATATCTCTGGAGGGAAAAAATGGATAGAGATGTGGTACTTATGTAGAGTGGAATATTACTCAGCCTGGAAATCAATGAAATACGGCCAGTTGCAACAACTCCAAAGGAGTTACACATGATCATTCTAAGTGACATGATTCAAAAAGAAAAATACACATATCATAAGATATCACGTAAAAGTTGAATCCCAAATGGTACACATGAAATAAATTACAAAAGAAAAACATAGTCAAATATGTAGAAAACATGGATAAGGCTGCTAAATGGGAAAGGTGGGGGGGGGGGTGAGGCATTATCTAGGAGGTTGAAATTAGCAAAGATACCATTCCAAACACCAAATTGATAATCAACAAGGCCTACACGGTAGCTAAAAGAACTGCACTCAGCACACTCAAGTCACTGGAACAGAATACATACGACTGGTAAGAATCTGGAAAAAGAATTTATTGATGTCTCTCTGTACGTGAATCAAGTGGATGCACAGCAGCAAGAAACAGAGCTTTGAAAATCAGCTGTAACCAATATAATAATAAATTGAAAAAAATAAATGACAGAGAGACAGAGAAAACCTCTTACAACTTTTCCTCAGGGGCAGTGATGCAACATGGATTGAACACATCTAGACCCACAGCAGGATGAGACGTAAGGCTGGAAACTGTTCGCGCTAAGAGAACTGTGAGGTTGGAGGAGGAAATGCACACCCTTTAAAGTAATACTACCTGGTATCCATTCAATGGATCCCAAATCTGCAGGTTCAAGGGATCTTCCTACAGCTAAAACATGCATGGAAAACCCAGAGGGCTGTACACTATGTGATCAGGAGATGTGTCTAAAATGCATCTCATTTATCCTCTCCTGGTGCTCCTGTGCACCATTCCAGCCACGCTACTTAGAATATCCGCACTTGGAGAATGAGCACATGTAAACTTCTGTTTTGCACATTTTGCAAATTGTGAGGAGGATGAACGGGAAGAGGGTGAACCAATGAGAGAATAGTTGTAGGGGTTTGGACGGGGACATGCCACTCTAATTTCCCATTAAGAATAAGAATTTTAAAAAGGCTCAGCCTGACTCCCCGGAGCCAAAATAGGGCATGAAGCAATCCTGCGGGTCTGAGGCCAGCTCACAAAAAAGTAACTTAAAAAATGGAGATCAGGGTCACTGCAATTCACAAACCTGCAGATTTATAATGGAAACTAACATCCAAAAATATGTTGAGGTAAGACAAAGAAGAGGATCTGAATGCAAGAAAGAATTGCAGGAAACAGATTTCAAGAGATAGATTGGGCTCGTCTTTAAAGCACATGAAAGGCGGCAGAATCTCGACAAGGATGCAGTTGGCCAAAAAGCACATATGATTTTTTTCCTGAATATATTCAGGAAAAAACGCATACACACTTTATGGGCAACCAAGCACGCAAGGAAAGCAAATCCGCATAACAAAGCAGTCTCATTTCCCACTGGTCAAAAGGGCCATCCAAAAGAATTGTAAAAACCAGAAAAGCAGGACAGACCATGGAGAACAGGATGCCTTTATACACAGATGGGTGGTGTGTAAACTGCTGAGAGTCACTCTGGAGAAGTGTATGGTGGTTCCTAAATCATCTAAAAAACAGAGCTACAGAGCATACGGCACCTCCAATCACGAGAGTATATCTAGGGAAGTCTAAAAATCAACAAGACACAGCCACACCAAACTTTAGGGCTGCTCTGTTTACAAGAACCTCGACTTCAGTACACCTTAAATATCCCAGGAAAGAGAACAATGGATAAAGAAGATGTGGTACTTAGGTACAATGGAATATCTCTTCATCAAAAAATCAATGTTATAAGGCTAGTAGAAGCATAAAGAGTGGATCTGGATCCGAAGATACTAGAAATAAGCCACACAGAAAAAGAAACATATCATAAGATATCACTTATAGAGAGAATGTATATATGGCTGCACAACAACTGAATTACAAAACAGAACAGTGCCTCACATTTAGAAAACATACTTATGTCAGCTTGAGGGGAAAGGTGAGGTAGGGTGATGCATAAAACCAGAGTTTGAAATTAGCACATTTACCGTTCAATAAACCAAGTAGGTAATAGAAAAGATCTACACCTTGCTCAATGAACTGGTCTCAACACCCCCTATTCACCGCAGAGGAATATATCTGAGTAGTAAGATTCTTAAAACCTATGTATTGATATATCTCCATAAGGGAATCAAGTGTGTGCAGAGTGGCACAAACACAGCATTGAAAATCAGCTAAACCCCATTATAATAAATTTTAAAAACATAACACAGAGACAACGAAAGAGAGAAAAATTATTAAAAAATTCTTTCAGGGGCTGTGATGCAACCTGGGTTGACCACATATAAACCCATAGATGGATAAGACATAAGGCTGGACACTTGGGGCTGAGAGGATAGGTGAGCGTTGGTGAGCAAATAACGACCCTGTAATGCAATACTGCATGCTACTCATTCTATGGGTTCCAACATTCCCGGTTTAAGGTAATCGTCCTACAGCTAAACCATGCATGCGAAACTCAGCGGATGATATACCATGTGTTCGGGAAAGGTTTCTAAAACGCACCTCATTTTTCCTCTCCTGGAGCTCCAGATCGACATACCAGGTGCTTTACTAACAATCTCCCCACTTGGAGAGTTAATGCCTTTAAGTTCCTCTTTCACACGGTCTGCAGTTAGTGCGGAGGATAAATGGGAAGAAGAGGAACCAAAGAGAAGTTAGCTGTAGGGGTTTTGACGGGCACATGTCACTCTAATTTAACATGAGGAAGGTGAATTTACCAAAGGCTCAGCAAGACGCCCCAGCACAAGAATGGAGCCTGAAGCAATCATGCGGTTTTGAGGAGAGCTCACAAGAAAGCGAGTTGAAAAAAGGGGCTCAGGGGCACTGCAATTCACAAACCTTCAGAGTTATAAAGGACAACAATCTTCCAAAATTATATTGAGGTAAGGCTACGAAGAGGCCTTGAAAGCAAGGCAGAATTGCAGGAAACGGATTTCAAGAGGTAGATTGCATTTGCCTTGAAAGCATATGAAAAGAGGCAGAACTTCGACAATGATGCACTTACGCACTTTTTGGTCATTCAAACAAGCGACCTATGGAAATCCGCACTACAATAAAGTCTCTCTTCGTACTGGTCAAAAGAGACAGCTGAAAACTGTAAAAACCAGAAAGGCAGGACAGGCCATGGAGAACAGGGAGCCTTGTTAGGCTGATGGGCAGGATGTAAATTGCCAACATAAGTGAATGGTGTTTCGTGAAACATCTAAAAAACAAACCTACAGAGATTAGGACACTTCCACGTATGGTCCTATAGCTTAGGGAAATTAAAAGGAAAAAGATACAGGAACCCAAAAGTTTGGGGCTGTTCTGTTTACAAGAACCTCGACTACGGTACCACTTAAATAACCCACAAAGAGAAAATTGGATAAGGAAGTTGTGGTACTTACGAACAATGGAATATGACTCAGGAATGAAATCAATGACATTAGGCCCAGAGCAGCATAATGAGTGGATTTGGAACAATGATTCTAAGTGAAATAAATCACACAGAAAAAGAAACATCATGATATATCACTAACAGAGGGAAGGTAAACGTGGCTATATATGAACTGGATTACAAAACAGAACAGTTTTGTAACAGAACAGAGTCTCACATTTAAAAAACAAACATACGCGAGCTTCAGGGGAAAGGTGAGTTGGGGTGCTGCATACAACCAGAGAGTTAAATTAGCACAGGTACAATTCAATAAGCCAAATATACAATAGACGGAACCTATTCCATGCTCAAATAAATGGACTCAGCACCCCATATTAAAGGCATAGGAATATACCTGACTAGTCAGAAACTTAAAACCTATGTACTGATATGTCTCCGTAAGAGAAGCAAGTGTGTGTAGAGCGGCATAAGCACAGCAGCGACAATCCGCTAAACGACATTATAAAAATAAAATTCCCAAACAAAACACAAAGACAGTAAAATAGAGAGAAATTCTTAAATAATTCGTTCAGGGCTTGTGAAGAAACCTGGATTTCCCACATCTACACACTGAGCTGGGTGAGACATAGGCCGAACACGTGGGGCTGAGAGGATTGATGAGGTTCGGTGAGCAAATGCAGAGGTTTAGACATAATACTGCATGCTAGCCACTCAATGGGTCCCATCTCTACAGTTTGAAGGGATTCTTCCTTCAGGTAAAACATGCATGGGAAACCGAGAGGATGGTCCACCGCGTGATCGGGCAACGTTTCTAAAACGTATCTCAGTTTTCGTCCCCTGGTACTCGGATTCGCCTTTCAAGACGCTTTGCTAAAAATCTCCCCACTTGGAGAGTCACTGCACTTGACCCCCTGTTGGGCAGAGATTGCAAATTCTGCAGAGGATGAACAGGAATAGGGAGAAACAATGGGAGACTAGCCGTAGGTGTTTGGAGGGGCACATTTAACTCTTAATTTCCCAACAGGAAGAAGAATTAAGCAAAGGCTCTGCGTGCCGTGCTGGAACCAGCACAGTGCCTGAAGCCATCACGCGGGTTTCCGGCCTACTCACAAGACAGCGAGTTGAAAAAAGGAGCTCAGGGGCACTGCATTTCACAAACCTGCAGAGTTATAAAGGACAACTATCGTCCAAAAATATACTGAAGTAAGGCTGCGAAGAGGACTTGAAAGCGAGGCGCAATTCAAAGAAAGATTTCAGGAGGCAGACTGGAATTGCATTTAAAGCACAGGAAAAGAGGCGGAACGTTGACAATGATGCACTTGGCCAAAAAGGGCGTCTGCGCTTTTTCCTGAATATATTCAGGAAAAAACTCATACGCCCTTTTTGGCCAACGGAGCAAGCGTGCAATGGAAATCCGCACTACAATGAAGTCTCTCTTCCCACCCATAAAAAGAGACATCTGAAAAATGTGTAAAAACCAGAAAGGCAGGAGAGGCCACGGAGAGCAGGGAACCTCGTTAGGCTCATGGGCAGGATATAAATAGCCAACAGACCCTCTGGAGAATTGAATGGTGTTTCGTTAAATATCGAAAAAACGAAGCTACAGAGCCTAGGGCACTTCCACGTATGGTCCTATAGCTTAAGGAAATTAAAAGGAAAAAGATACAGCCACCCCAATCTTTGGGGCTGCTAAGTTTACAAGAACTTTGACAACAGTACCACTTAAATATCCCAGAAGACAAAAATGGAAAAGGAAGTGGTGGTACTTACTTACAATGGAATGTCACTCAGGAATGAAATCAAAGACATCAGGCCCCCAACTCTCCAGGTTGAAGGGATTCTTCCTTCAGGTAAAATATGCATGGGAAACCGAGAGGATGGTCCACCGCATGATCGGGCAACGTTTCTAAAAGGCATCTCAGTTTTCGTACCCTGGTACTCGGATTCGCCATTCCAGACGCTTTATTAACAATTTCCCCACTTGGAGAGTCAGTGCCCATGACCTCCTGTTGGGCAAAGATTGCAATTTCTTCAGAGGATGAAGAGGAATAGGGAGAACCAATGGGAGATTAGCCATAGGTGTTTGGAGGGGCACATTTAAATCTTAATTTCCCAACAGGAAGAAGAATTAAGCAAAGCCTCAGCGTGCCTGCTGGAACAAGCACAGTGCCTGAAGCCATCCCGCGGGTTTCCGGCCAGCTCACAAGAAAGCGAGTTGAAAAAAGGAGCTCAGGGGCACTGCATTTCACAAACCTGCAGAGTTAATAAAGGACAACTATAGTCCAAAAATATATGGAAGTAAGGCTGCGAAGAGGACTTGAAAGCGAGGCACAATTGCAGGAAACAGATTTCAACAGGTAGATTGGAATTGCATTTAAAGCATAGGAAAAGAGGCGGAAAATCGACAATGATGCACTTGCCCAAAAAGGGCGTATGCGTTATTTCCTTAATATATTCAGGTAAAAACGCATATGTCCTTTTTGGCCAACCGAGCCAGCCTGCAATGGAAATCCTCACTACAATGAAGTCTCTCTTCCCACCCGTCAAAAGAGATATCTGGAAAATGTGTGAAAACCAGAAAGGCAGGAGAGGCCATGGAGATCAGGGAGCCTTGTTAGGCTGATGGGCAGGATGTAAATTGCCAGCAGCCACTCTGGAGAATTGAACGGTGTTTCCTGAAACATCGAGAAAACGAAGCTACAGAGCCTAGGGCACTTCCACATATGGTTCTAGAGTTTAGGGAAATTACAAGGAAAAAGGTACAGCCACCCCAACCTTTGGGGCTGCTCTGTTTACAAGAACCTCGACTACGGTACCACTTAAATATCCCAGAAAGAGAAAAATGGATAAGGAAGTTGTGGTACTTACTTACAATGGAATGTCACTCAGGAATGAAATCAATGTCATCAGGCCCGTAGCAGCATAATGAGTGGATTGAGGAACGGTGATTCTAAGTAAAATAAATCTCACAGAGAAAGAAACGTAGGATATCATAAGGTATGACTAACACAGGGAAGGTAAACTTGGCTACACACGAACTGGATTCCAAAACAGAAAAGAGTCTCACATTTAGAGAACAAGCATATGCGTGCTTCACGGGAAAGTTGAGATGGGGTGCTGCATACAACCAGAGATTGAAATTAGCACAGATACCATTCCATAAGCCAAATATATTATAGACAGAAGCTATTCCTTGCTCAAAACAATGGACTCAGCACCCCGGATTCAACGCACAGGAATATACCTGACTAGTCAGAATCTTAAAATGTATGTACAGATATATCTCCATAAGGGAATCAACTGTGTGTAGAGCGGCATAAAGCCAGCAGTGAAAATCCGCTAAACCCCATTATAAAAATAAATTTCCCAAACAAAACACAAAGATGGTGAAATAGAGAAAATTTCTTACGTAATTCGTTCAGTGCTTGTGAGGAAACCTGGATTTCCCACATCTGAACCCACAGCTGTGTGAGACATAAGGCTGGACACTTAGGGCTGAGAGGATTGATGGGGTTCGGTGTGCGAATGCGGACGCTTTGACATAATACTGCATGCTAGCCACTCAAAGGGCCCCAACTCTCCAGGTTGAAGGGATTCTTCCTTCAGGTAAAACATGCATGGGAAACCGAGAGGATGGTCCACCGCGTGATCGGGCAACGTTTCTAAAACGCATCTCAGTTTTCGTCCCCTGATACTCGGATTCGCCATTCCAGACGCTTTATTAACAATCTCCCCACTTGGAGAGTCAGTGCCCATGACCTCCTGTTGGGAAGAGTTTGCAGTTTCGGCATAGGATGAACAGGAATAGGGAGAAACAATGGGAGACTAGCCGCAGGTGTTTGGAGGGGCACATTTAACTCTTAATTTCCCAGCAGGAAGACGAATTAAGCAAAACCTCAGCGTGCCCTGCTGGAACAAGCACAGTGCCTGAAGCCATCTCGCGGGTTTCCGGCCAGCTCACAAGAAAGCGAGTTGAAAAAAGGACTCAGGGGCACTGCATTTCACAACCTGCAGAGTTATAAAGGACAACTATAGTCCAAAAATATAGTGAAGTAAGGCTGCGAAGAGGACTTGAAAGCGAGGCGCAATTGCAGGAATCAGATTTCAGGAGGTAGACTGGAATTGCATTTAAAGCATAGGAAAAGAAGCGACACCTGGACAATGATCCACTTATCCAAAAAGCGCGTATGCGTTTTTTCCTGAATATATTCAGGTAAAAACGCATACACCCTTTTTGGCCAACCGAGCCAGCGTGCAATGGAAATCCGCACTACAATGAAGTCTCTCTTCCCACCCGTCAAGAGACATCTGAAAAATGTGTAAAAACCAGAAAGGCAGGAGAGACCGTGGAGATCAAGGAGCCTTGTTAGGCTGATGGGCGGGATGTAAACTGCCAACAGCCAATCTGGAGAAGTGTATGGTGTTTCCTGGATCAAATAAAAACAAAAGCTACAGAGCCTAGGGTACTTCCACTTATGCTGCTATAGATTCAGACAATTTAAATGAAGAAGACACAGCCACACCAAAGTTTGGTGCTTATCTTTTTACGAGAACCTTGACTACGGTACAACTTCAATAGCCCAGAAAGAGAAAAATGGATGTAGAAGTTGTGGTACTTGCCTACAATGGAATATCACTCAATCGTGAAATCAATGGCATCAGGCCCGTAGCAGCCTAATGAGTGGATTTAGGTAAGATGATTCTAAGTGTAATAAGTCACACAGAAAAAAGAAACAAAAAATATCACTAATACCGGGAATGTAATTACGGCTACACATGAACTGTATTACAAAACACAACAGGGTCTCACATTTACAAAAGAAATTTATGCTTGCTTAAGGGGAAAGGTGAGTTGGGAGGCTGCATAAAACCAGAGGTTGAAATTAGTACAGATACCGTTCCATAAACCAAATATATATTAGACAAGACCTACTTCTCGCTCAGCGAAATGGACTCAACACCCCGTATTCAATGCCTAGGAATATACCTGACTACGAAGAAACTTAAAACCCATATTTTTATAGGTCTCCGTAAGAGAATCATGTGTGTGTGCCATGGCATAAACACAACAGTGAAAATAAGCTAAATCCATTTATAAAAATAAATTTTAAAAACAAAACACAAAGACTGTGACATAGAGAGAAATTCTTAAATAATTTATTCAGGTCTTGTGATGAAACTTGGATTTACCACCTCTACATCCACAGCTGGGGGAGATATAAGGCTGGACATATGGGGCTGATAGGATTGGTGAGGTTTGGTGAACGATTGCAGTCCATTTGATGTAATAGTGCATGGTACCCATTCCAAGTGACCAGTCAAAATTTCTAAAACTCATCTCAATTTTCACCCCCTGGTACTCGGGTTCGCCATTCCAGATGCTTTATTAACACTCTCCCCACTTGGAGAGTCAGTGCCTTTAACCTCTCTAGTTTGGCACAGTTTGAAATTTCTGCGGAAGATGAACAGGAATAACGAGAACCAATGTGCGACTAACTCTAAGTGTTTAGACGGGCATATTGAACTATGATTTCCCGCCAGGACGAAGAATTCACCAAAGGCTCAGCGTGCCGTGCCGGATCCAGATTAGGGCCTGAAGCAATTCTTCGGTTTTGCGGTCAGCTCACAAGAAAGCGAGTTGAAAAAAGGAGCTTAGGGGCACTGTATTTCACAATCCTGCAGAGTTACAAATGAACCCTATCATCCAAAAATATATTGAAGGAAGGCTGTGAAGAGGACTTGAAAGCGAGGTAGAATTGCAAAAATCAGGTATCAGGTGGTAGATTAGAATTGCTCTGAAAGCATAGGACAAGAGGCAGCACTTCGACAATGATGCACTTGACCAAAAAGTGGGTAAGCGTTTTTTCCTGAATATATTCAGAAAAATACGCATACGCCCTTTTTGGCCACCAAGCAAGCCTGAAATGGAAATCCGCACTACAATGAAGTCTCACTTCCCACCGCTTAAAAGGGTCGTCTGAAAAAAGTGTAAAATCCGGAGAGGCAGGACAGGCCATGGAGAACAGGGAGCTTTGTTATGCTGATTGGCGGGATGTAAATTGCCAACAGGTACTCTGGAGATGTGTATGGTGTTTCCTCAAACATCTAAAAATCAAAGCCACAGAGCCAAGGGCACTTCCACTTATGGCCCTATAGCTTAAGAATATTTAAACGAGGAAGACACAGCCACCCCTATATTTAGGGCTGCTGTGTTTACAGCAAACTCGACTACAGTACAACTTAAATAGCCTGGAAAAAAAAAAAATGGATAAAGACGTTGTGCTTCTCACGTACAATGAAATATCACTCAACAATGATATCAATGTAATCAGGCCCGTAGAAGCAAAATGAATGGATTTCGGTACGATGATTCTAAGTGAAATAAGTCACACAGAAAAAGAAATTATTATAAGGTATCACTAATAAAGGGAATGTAAACTTGGCTATACATGAACTGAATTACAAAACAGAACAGAGGCTCACATTTAGGAAGCAATCTTATGCTTGTTTAAGGGGAAAGTTGAGTTGGGGTGCGGCATAAAACCAGAGATTGAAATTAGCCCAAATACCGTTCCATAAGCCAAGTATGTAATAGACAGGATCTACTCCTTGCTCAAAGAAATAAACTCAACAATGAGGTATCACCTCACACCTGTTAGAATGGGCATTATCAGAAATTCTACAAACAATAAATGCTCGAATGGTGTGGAGAAAAGGAAACCTCTTCCACTATTTTTGGGAATGTAAATTGATACAGTCACTATAGAGAACAGTATGGAGGTTCCTTAAAAACTAACCATAAATTACCATATGATCCAGCCATCTCACTACTGGGCATATATCCAGACAAAACTATAAATCAAGAGAAGACTTTCACCACAAAGTTCATTGCATCACTATAATAGCCAGGTAATGGAAGCAACCTAAATGTCCACAGACACACGAATGCATAAAGAGATGGTACATATATAAAATGGAATATTACTCAGCCATAAGAATGAATGAAATTGGATCATTTGTAGAGATGTCGATGGATCTAGAGACTGTCATAGAGAGTGAAGTATGTCAGAAAGAGAAAAACAAATATTTTATATTAATGTATATATGTGGAACCTAGAAAAATTGTGCAGATGAACCAGTTTGCAAGGCAGAAATAGAGCAACAGATGTAGAGAAAAAACAGATGGACATCAAGTGGGGAAAGCTGTGGGGGGTAAGTTGTGGGAGGAGTTGAGAGATTCAGATTGACATTTATATGTATAAAATAGATAACCAATAGATAAATAGATAACCAAGTATAAAATAGATAACCAATAAAAACCTGCTGTATAAAAAACAAATATATTTCAAAATTTAAAAAACAATTAAAAAATTAAAACAGAAAAAATGGTTCTTCCCTTCACATACGTGTATTTATGTGAATAAATTAATTTATTAATAAATTAATAAATTATTTCCATGCTTATATCTGTAAATACAAAAAAGAGGAATAAAATCTACCTAGAACCCAAAATGAAAAAAGAAAAAAAAAAAAAAAAACAAAGAAAAACAAAACTAAACAGAACCCACCAGTTACACAGAGGAAAACCGTATCAGGGCACTTGCTCCAGTTGTAAACAATTCTGAAGTTGGTCAGTGGTGGGGAATCATCTCCCATTCAACCAGCAGCCCCCACGCAACAAGCGTCCTCATTGTAAAGCTGGCGGAATGTGCCGAGGCCTCTGTGAGTAAACGTGAGCTGAGCCCCAGGCCAGCTGCTGCTGAACGGTTCCCACCCTTCCCGGGTAAAACACCTGAATATGTGCAAGGACTTGAAAGCCTAGAGGACGGGCCGTGAAGCCACACAAGAGACAGCATGCCAGCCGACTTGGTGCCTGCAGGCCAGCCAGGATGGTCCTGGCCCTGGGTGCTCTTCTGGAAGCCTTCCATTTCCCTGCCTGAGAAACCCCTCCTGTCCCGCCCCCACTGCTTTTTTCCTTCTTCACCTCTACCCAGGGAGAAATTCCAGCAGCAGTTATAGGTGACACATCCTCTTCTTTAGCAGGTGGCAGCCTGGAAACTGCTGCAAAAAGCCCAGCAGAGCCCAACTCACACTAGGCCACTCACAAAGCCGTCGCCTCTCAATCCCTCCCACCATCCCAGCCCCGAGACTACTGACAGGGCAAAGAATATGGTGTCAGGCAGAGCTGCAGGGGCTCTTGCTGCCTGCAGCCGTGTTTATATTGACCTCAAAACAGGCACACCTGGGGAGGGCTGGCCAGATTGGTCAGGCTGCACAGGTCAGCCAATCCCCACTATTCAGGGGCTCACAGTTGCAGAAAATTGACCTGGCTGAACCGGCCATCCCCAAGGAACAGGTGTAGGCTCTTGAAAGTCCGGATACACAAGGGGCTGCAGCTCTGGCATGTTTTCTAATCATTTTATCTGGCCCATGAGTGGGAGACAACTTCAAGAAAATCCTCTCCTAATGAGAGGAACACAGAAGTCAGGGAGAGGAGGGGTGGGTGGTGGCTGGAGTCAGAGGCCTGGTGCCCCAGGTGCAGTGGAAGTCTCTGGAAGACCAGGCAGAGGGAGGCCCTACAGAGTGATGCCCAGGGTCACAGACATGTCGAAGTTGCTGTTTGTTATTTCAAGTCCTGCTCGGAGGTGCTCTGTGTCAGCTCTGAGAGACAGGTGAGCTGAGGTTGCTCTGCAATGAGGGCTATGTGCACGGTTCCTGTTTGCCCAGCCCTGCCACGGTACCTGCAAGGGTAGCTCTGTATCCTGGAAGGGGCCTGACCAGGAGAGCCTTGTGGGCTGCTGGTGATCTGCCCAGGTGAGACCCATATCCTGGGAGGGGCCTGACCATGAGAGCCCAATGGGCTGGGGTGGGGTTGGGGTACCTTCCCAGGTGAGCTTTATATCCTGGTATTGGCCTGACCACGAGAGACAAATGGGCTGCTGGGGACCTGGTAAAGGATGTCAGAACAGTCAGTTATGCCACCGTGGGTATACCTCCAGAAGTTCCTAATTACTACAAACTGCTAGTCATTCTACCAACCACCAGGACATGGTGTTCTGTATTAGACTTCAATGATGCCTTCTTCTGTATTCCATTAGTCCCAGATTCACAAGAAATTTTGGCTTGTGAGTGGCAGGACTCAACATACAACAAAAACAATACTACTGGGCCGTCTCGCCCCAAGGGTACAAAAATTCCCACACCATCTTTGGGAAAGCTTAGCTAAAGACCTAAAAGTTCTACCTCTGGAAAAGGAAACCCTCCTTCAATATGCACATGCCATTCTGATCGCCAGCCCTACTAAGGAGGCCTCTGAACTACCAAACCAATATATGATAGAAGTTGTCCAAGAAAAAGCTCAAATATCATGCACTAAGGTGACCTGCCTGGGCTTCATTCTCACAGAAGGTCTGAGAAGCCCATCCCAGGAAAGGGAAGAAACCATTTGCAGCCTTAGCCCTTCTAAAAGTAAAAGACAGCTTAGGAGTTCCTGGGGAGGCTGGGGTTTGCTGCATCTGGATCCTGAACTACAGTCTAATAGCTGGGCCTCTATATGAAACACTGAAAGGAAAATATGATGATCCTTTTGAATAGAATCCAGAAGTGGTCTTTCAAGAATGGAAAGAGCAGTCAATTCAGACCCTTGACCTGGAACTCCTTAATTTAGCTAAACCCTTTGACGTTTACATTCCTGGTGAAAGGTGAATTGTCATTGGAGTATTAGTGCAAAAACTGGGACCACTTGAAAAGGAACAACACAAGAATGTTATCCAGGTAGGATAAACTACGGTCACCAAGGGGTCTGGCCCACCACCAGATCTGGCCAGGATACTGGCAGTATCTAAAAACCTGGAAATCAGCAGCCTGAAAGGTCACATCCCTCTTAAGGGAAAAGGATCCCACGTGTTGATCATAACCAACAAACATGCTCTGAGGTTGCAGGGTTCGCTCCATGGGCACACTGATCTCGAGTGAGGAGGCTCTCCAACTCCAACCTCTAGAGAGACAACCGGGGGCAACGGGGCCCCATGGCGAATCATGTAACCATCACCTTACCTGGAGTTTCTCTCAGAAAACAACAAGAGTGTGTCAAAAAAGAGTAGAGTACTGCTTTCAGGACTTACTGCATCCAGAGGGGAGCTATTAAGCTTGGCAGGGGAACCGTATATCACACTGTCACCACAGAAAAGCCTACAGCCACCGTGATGATGGTGGCCAATAAGACCGGCTGGACTCCTGGCTACTTCAAAAGGCTGTTGGCTCAGTGTCCATCATGGTTCTGGATCACCACTGACCCTGGACTGACTGGGAGTTGAGCAGGCAAGGCTCTGACACCTGGTACTGTTTTTACATTAATTCAGGGGCCTAATTGAAGAAAACAAAGACTACTGGTCAGAGCATCTAGGCTGGCAGAAACGGTCAGCCTAAGGTGGCCTAACAAATGTGGGGTGGGGTAAAACCTGCCCACACGGTGTCTCTGCACATCCCTTTCCTGGACCCTTAAAGGTCATTAGAATCTATAACACTTCCAATGCTGGTACTCAGGTGGACGAGCAGGGAGGCAGCAGCCCTGGGGACAATAAATCTCACCTGGAGGCTGCTGGGGAGAAGTTCTGACCCTCGCCCCAGGGTATGAGGGCTCCCAACTCAACACTCAGCAGTTACAGAAGAGGGGTCTGCACACTCAGCACTCCAAGAATGAGGAACGGGACGAAAGGCAGAGGAGGGCTTTGTCACCAGCAAAGCCCATTAAAAATCCCTGAGAGATAAAAATAGAATCTGGGCAATAAAATAAAGTCTAACCTTTGTTATCCTTTGTGCTTTGTCTAATTTCACGTGCTCCTAGGTTCCTGCATGCAGAGCTGCCACACCCGGCACTTCAGACCAGATTTCCTACTGCAGAATGGCTGGGTCGACACTTCAGCTCCTGGGGCCCAGTGCAGACTCCACGATATAGAGCCTGAGCTGCATCCAACCCGGCCCATGAGAGCTCCGCCCCCTCCCTCCCAATGACTCTGACAGGACCTGTACACAGCAGGCCAACACACAGCCTGCGGGGTAGCGCATTCTCTCACCTCTCCATTCTCTGATCAAAATATAGTTTCCTTTGCTTCTGAGCCAAGCTCAGTCTCGATCTGTTGGCTCCAATGACACTGGGCAGGGGGATACTTGTTGGGGTCCACTCTGGAGGATCAGTAACAGAAATTGATGACATTGTAACTTCAATGAACAGAGGTGTGAGCCAAACTGTAATTAACATAGAACAGTGTATAAGGCTCGGGTAAAATAAGATGTTTCTAACACTTCCATTTTATATTTCCATCATTCTATTATAAGCAAGATCAGTGAAAAGATTTGTCTTATTTGTCAGGTCAATATTAGAGAAATGAAGTGATTTCTTTCCAAGGATGTACATCTAATAATCTTGGTTAAAATTTCAATCTTGTTTTAAATGTTTTTCCATTGAAAATTATACCTCTGTTTCAGCTCCCCCATTTCTGAGAAGTATAAAATCTTATAATTTATTATTACCAAAGGGGAAAGTGGGAGGAGGGATAAATTAACAGTTTGGGATTAACACATACACACTGCTGTGTATAAAGTAGATCATCAACAAGGAACTACTGTATAGCATAGGGAACTACACTCAATATTTTGCAATAACGTATAAGGGGAAAAAATCTGAAAAAGAATAGATATTTTTATTGACATCATCTATCAATGACAGTTAAAATGTAACCTAAGTGAAGCCGTTGGTCAGTGCTTCTGACCCTGACGACATCAATCATCTAAAGTTCGCACTCTGCTTACATCCTAAGGCCCAAGGCGGCAGGATTTCTAAAATGGTGCAGTTGGCCAAACAGGGTGTATGCATTTTCTCCTGAATATATTCAGGAAAACACGCATATGCACTTTATGGGCAACCAAGCAAGCAAGCAATGCAAATCTGCACACCAAAGAAGTCTCATTTCCCACCAGTCAAAAGGGCCATCCGAAAAAATTGTAAAACTCAGAAATGCAGGACAGGCCATGGAGAACAGGCAGCCTTTATACACTGATGGGCGGTGTGTAAACTGAGAAGAGGCACTCTGGAGAAGTGTATCCTAGTTCCTAAATCATCTAAAAAGCAGAGCTACAGAGCATAGGGCACTTGCAATCACAGGAGTACATCTAGGCAAGTCTAAAAATCAAAAAGACACAGGCACAACAAAGTTTAGGGCTGCTCTGTTTACAAGAACCTCGACTTCAGTACACCTTAAGTATGCCAGGAAAGAGAACAATGGATAAAGAAGGTGTGGTACTTACGTACAATGGAATATCTCTTCACCATGAAATCAATGTAATAAGGCTAGTAGAAGCATAAAGAGTGGATTGAGTTTCAATGATACTATTTGAATTAAGTCACACAGAAAAAGAAACATATCATAAGATATCACTCATAGAGGGAATGCAAATATGACTGCACAAAAACTGAATTACAAAACAGAAGAGTGTCGCACATTTAGAAAACACACTTATGTCAGCTTAAGGGGAAAGGTGAGGTGGGGTGATGCATAAAACCAGAGTTTGAAATCAACACAGATACGATTCAATAAACCAAATATGTAATAGACAAGATCTACACCTTGCTCAATGAACTGGCCTCAACACACCTTATTCACCACAGAGGAATATATGTGAGTAGTAGGAACCTTAAAACCTATGTATTGATATATCTCCATAAGGGAATCAAGTGTGTGCAGAGTGGCACAAACACAGCAGTGAAAATCAGCTAAACCCCATTATAAAAATAAATTTTAAAAACAAAACACAGAGGCAAAGAAAGAGAGAAAAATTCTTACAAAATTGTTTCAGGGGCTGTGATGCAACGTGGATTGACCACATATAAACCCATAGCTGGATAAGACATAAGGCTGGACACATGTGGCTGTGAGGATTGGTGAGCTTTGGTGAGCAAATGCCGACCCTCTAATACAATACTTAAAGCTACTCATTCCATGGGTCACAACACTCCAGGTTTAAGGGAATCTTCTTACAGCTAAACCATGCATGAGAAACCCAACAGATGGTATACCATGTGATTGGGAAAGGTTTCTAAAACGCACCTCATTTTTCCTCTACTGGGTCACAGAATCGACCTTCCAGCCGCTTTACTAACAATCACACCACTTGGATAGTCAATGCCTTTAATTTCCTGTTTTGCACAGTCTGCAATTAGTGTAGAGGATGAATGGGAAGAGGGAGAAACAATGAGAAATTAGCTGTAAGGGCTTTGATGGGCACATGCCACTCTCATTTCACATCAGGAAGAAGTATTAAGCAAAGGCTCAGCAAAGCGCCCGAAAACAAGAATATGGATTGAAGCAATCTTGCAGTTTTTCAGTCAGCTCACAAGAAAGGGAGTTGAAAAAAGGAGCTCAGAGGCACTGTAATTCACAAAAGAGCAGAGTTACAAATGACCGCTATCATCCAGAAATATATTGAAGTATGGGTGCGAAGAGGGCTTGAAAGCGAGGGAGAATTGCAGGAAAGCGATTTCAGGTGGTAGATTGGAATTACATTTAAAGCATAGGAAAAGAGGCAAAACTTCAACAATGATTCACATGGCCAAAAAGGGCGTATGCGTGTTTTTCCTGATTATATTCAGGAAAAAACGCATACGCCCTTTTTGGCCAACCAAGAAAGCCTGCAATGGAAATCTGCACTACAATGAAGTCTCACTTCCCAACGCTCAAAAGAGCTGCCTGAAAAAATTTTAAAATCCAGAGAGGCAGGAAAGGCCATGGAGAACAGGCAGCCTTGTTATGCTGATGGGCGGGATGAAAATTGCCAACAGCCACTCTGGAGAAGTGTATGGTGTTTCCTGAAACATATAAAAAACCAAGCCACAGAGCCTAGGGCATTTCCGCTTATGGTCCTATAGATTATGAAAATTTAAATGAAAAAGACACAGCCACCCCAAAATTTATGGCTTCTCTTTTTACAAGAACCTTGACTACTGTACAACTTCAATACCCCAGAAAGAGAAAAATGGATATTGAAGTTGTGGTACTTACGTACGATGGAATATAACTCAGCAATGAAATCAATGTCATCAGGCCCATAGCAACATAATGAGTGCATTTAGGTACGATGATTCTAAGTGAAATAAGTCACACAGAAAAAGAAACATCATAAGTTATCACTAATACTGGGAATGTAAACACGGCTACACATGAACTGTATTACAAAACACAACAGAGTCTCACATTTACAAAAGAAACTTATGCTTGCTTAATGGGAAAGGTGAGTTGGGAGGCTCCATAAAACCAGAGGTAGAAATTAGTACATATACCATTCCATAAGCCAAATATATATTAGACAAGACCTACTCCTTTCACAACGAAATGGACTCAACACCCCATATTCAATGCTTAGCAATATACCTGACTACGAACAAACTTAAAACCCATGTATTTATAGGTCTCCATAAGGGAATCATGTGTGTGTACATCGGCACAAACACAGCAGTGAAAATAAGCTAAATCCCATTATAAAAATAAATTTTAAAAACAAAACAAAAAGACTGTGACATAGAGAGAAATTCTTAAATAATTCATTCAGGGCTTGTGATGAAACCTGGATTTACCACCTCTACATCCGCAGCTGGAGGAGATATAAGGCTGGACACTTGGGGCTGATAGGAATGGGGAGGTTGGTGAGCGAATGCAGACCCTTTGATGTAATAGTGCATGATACCCTCTCCATGCGTCCCAAATCTCCAGGTTTAAGGGATTCATCGTTCAGCTAAAATACGCATGGGAAACTCAGAGTATGGTCCACCAAGTGATCGGGCAGTTTCTAAAACTCATCTCCGTTTTTGTGCCCTGGTACTCGGGTTTGCCATTCCAGGTGCTGTACTAACACGCTCTCCACTTGGAGAGTCAGTGCCTTTAACCTCTTGTTTGTCACAGTTTGCAATTCCTGCGGAAGATCAACAGGAATAGGGAGAACAAATGAGCGACTATCTCTAGGTGTTTGGATGGGCACATTGAGCCGTGAGTTCCAACAGGAGGAAGAATTCACCAAAGGCTCAGCAGGCCATGCCAGAACCAGATTAGGGCCTGAAGCAATTCTGCGGTTGTGCGGTCAGCCCACAAGAAAGCGAGTTGAAAAAAGGAGCTTAAGGCCTCTGTAATTCACATTCCTGCAGAGTTACAAATGACCCCTATCATACAAACACATATTGAAGGAAGTCTGTGAAAGGACTTGAACACGTGACAGAATTTCAGGAAACCGATTTCAGGTGGTAGATTGGAATTGCTCAGAAAGCATAGGAAAAGGGGCAGAACGTCGACAATGATGCACTTGGCCATAAAGTGTGTATGTGATTTTTCCTGAATATATACAGGAAAAAATGCATAAGCTCTTTTTGGCCAACACAGCAAGCCTGCAAAGGAAATCCACACTACAATGAAGTCTCACTTCCCACTGCTCTAAATGGGCGTCTGAAAAATGTGTAAACACCAGACAGGCAGGACATGCCATTGAGAACAGGCAGCCTTGTTATGCTGATGGTCAGGATGTAAATTACCAACAGCTACTCTAGAGAAATGTATGGTGTTTCCGCAAGTATCTAAAAAACCAAGCTACAGAGCCTAGAGCACTTCCACTTAAGTTCCTATAGATTAGGAAAATTTAAATGAAAAACTCACAACCACCCCAATGTTTGGGGCTGATCTGTTTACAAGAACCTCGACTGTGGTACAACTTCAATAGCCCAGAGAGAGAAAAATGGTTATAGAAGTTGTGGTAATTATGTACAATGGAATATCACTCAGCAATGAAATCAATGTCATCAGGCCCGTAGCAGCATAATGAGAGGATTTAGGTACCATGATTCTTAGTGAAATAAGTCACATAGAAAAAGAAACATCATAACATATCACTAATACCAGGAATATAAACATGGCTACACATGAACTCTATTACAAAACAATAGAGTCTCACATTTACAAAAGAAACTTGTGCTTGCTTAAGGGGAAAGGTGATTTGAGAGACTGCATAAAAACAGAGGTTGAAATTAGTAGAGATACCGTTCCATAAGCCAAATATATATTAGACGAGACATACTCCTTGCTCAATGAAATGGACTGAACACCCCGTATTCAATGCATAGGATTATACCAGATTACGAAGAAACTTAAAAAAACATGAATTTATCGGTCTCTGAAAGACAATCAAATGTGTGTACAGCAGCATAAACACAGCAGTGAAAACAAGCTAAATCCCATTATAAAAATAGATTTCAAAAAAAAAAAGACTGTGACATAGCGAGAAATTGTTAAATAATTCATTCAGGGATTTTGATGAAACCTGGATTTACCAGCTCTACATCCACAGCTGGGGGAGTTATAAGGCTGGACACTTGGGGCTGAGAGGATTGGTGATGTTTGGTGAGTGAATGCAGACCCTTTGATATAATAGTGCATGGTACCATACCATCGGTCCCAAATCTCCAAGTTTAAGGGATTCATCCTTCAGCTAAAATAGGCATGGGAAACTTAGAGTATGGTCTACCACGTGACCGGGAAATGTTTCTAATACTCGTCTCTATTCTTGCCCCCTGGGTACTCGGGTTCGCCATTCCAGATGCCTTACTAACACTCCCCCCACTTGGAGAGTCAGTGCCTTTTTCTTCTTGTTTGGTACAGTTTGCAATATCTGCGGAAGATGAACAGGAAGAGGGAGAACCAATGAGCGACTAACTATAGGTGTTTGGACGGGCACATTGAACTCTGATTTCCACCAGGAAGAAGAATTCACCAAAGGCTCAGCGAGGCGTGCCGGAACAAGATTAGGGCCGGAAGAAATTCTGCGGTATTTCGGTCAGCCCACAAGAAAGCGAGTTGAAAAATGAAGCTTAGGGGCTATGTAAATCACAAACCTGCAGAGTTACAAATGACCCCTATCATCCAAAAATATATTGAAGGACGGCTGTGAAAGGAGTTTAACGTGTGACATAATTGCAGGAGACCGACTTCAGGTGGTAGATTGGAATTTCTCTGAAAGCATAGGAAAAGAGGCAGAACTTCGACAATGATGCACTTGGCCAAAAAGTGTGTATGCGTTTTTTCCTGAATATATTCAGGAAAAAACGCATACGCCCCTTTTTGCCAACCAAGCAAGCCTGCAATGGAAATCTGCACTACAATGAACTCTCACTACCCACCGCTCAAAAGGGCCCTCTGAAAAAAGTGTAAAATCCAGAGAGGCAGGACAGGCAGTAGAGAACAGCCAGCCTTGTTATGCTGAGGGGCGGGATGTAAATTGCCAACAGCCGCTCTGGAGAAGTGTATGGTGTTTCCTGAAACATCTATAAATCCAAGCTACAGAGCCTAGGGCACTTCCACTTATGGTCCTATAGATTAGGAAAATTTAAATGAAAAAGACACAGCCACCCCAATGTTTGGGGGTGCTGTGTTTACAAGAAGCTCGACTACGGTACAACTTCATTAACCCAGAAAGAGAAAAATGGATATAGAAGTTGTGGTCCTTACATAAAATGGAATATCACTCAGCAATGAATTCAATGTTATCAGGCCCGTAGCAGCGTAATGAGTGGATTTATGTACGATGATTCTAAGTGAAATAAGTCACACAGAAAAAGAAACATCATAAGATATCACTAATACCAGGAATGTAAACATGGCTACACATGAACTGCATTAAAAGACACAACAGAGTCACTCGTTTACAACAGAAACTTATGCTTGCTTTAGGGGAAAGGTGAGTTGGAGGCTGCATAAAACCAGAGTTTGAAATTAGTAGAGATACCATTCCATAAGCCAGAAATACATTAGACAAAACGTACTCCTGGCTCAACTAAATGGACTCAACACTCTGTATTCAAAGCATAGGAATATACCAGACTACGAAGATACTTAAAAACCATGTATTTATCGGTCTCTGAAAGACAATCAAGTGTGTGTACAGTAGCATAAACACAGCAGTGAAAACAAGCTAAATCCAATTATAAAAATAAATTTTTAAAAGAAAACACAAAGTCTGTGTAACAGAGAGAAATTCTTAAATAATTCATTCTGGGCTTGTGATGAAACCTGGATTTACCAACTCTACATCCACAGCTGGGGGAGATATAAGGCTGGACACTTGGGGCTCATAGGATTGGTGAGGTTTGTTGAGTGAATGCAGGCCATTTGATGTAATAGTGCGTGGTACCCATTCCATGGGTCCCAATTCTCCAGGTGTAAGGGATTCGTCCTTCAGTTAAAATATGCATGGGAAACCCAGAATAATGTCCAACATGTGATCGCACAAAGTCTCTAAAACTCATCTCAGTTTTCGCTCCCTGGTACTCGGGTTAGCCATTCCAGATGCTTTACTAACACTCTCCCAATTTGGAGAGTCAGTGCCTTTAACTTCTTGTTTGGCACACTTTTCAATTTCTGTGGAAGATGAACAGGAATTGGGCAAACCAAGGAGCGACTAACCCTAGGTGTTTGGACGGGCACCTTGAACTCTGATTTCCCACCAGGAAGAAGAATTCACCAAAGGCTCAGTGTGCCCTGCCGGAACCATTTTATGGCCTGAAACACTTTTGCGGATTTGCGGTCAGCTCAGAAAAAAGCGAGTTGAAAAAGGGAGTTAGGGGCACTGCAATTCACAAACGTGCAGAGTTACAAATGACCTCTATCATCCAAAAATATATTGAAGGAAGGCTGTGAAGAGGACTAGAACACGAGGCAGAATTGCAGGAAACCGATTTCAAGTGGTAAATTGGAATAGCTCTGAAAGCATAGGAAAAGAGGCAGAACTTCGACAATGATGCACTTGGCCAAAAAGTACGTATGCGTTATTTCCTGAATATATTCAGGAAAAAACGCGTACGCACTTTTTGGCCAACCAAGCAAGCCTGCAATGGAAATACACACTAAAAGAGTGTCACTTCCCACCGATCAAAATGTGCCTTTGGAAAAGGTGTAAAAACCAGAGAAGCAGGACAGGCCATGGAGAACAGGCAGCCTTGTTATGATGATGGGCAGGATGTAAATTGCCAACAGCCACTCTGGAGAAATGTATGGTGTTTCCTGAAATATCTAAAAAAACGAAGCTACAGAGCCTAGCTCACATCCACTTAAGGTCCTATAGATTAGGAATATTTAAATGAAAAACACAGAGCCACCCCAACGTTTGGGGCTGCTCTCTTTACAAGAACCTCGACTACGGTAAAATTTCAATAGCCCAGAAAGAGAAAAATGGATATAGAAGTTGTGGTACTTACATACAATAGAGTATCACTCAGCAATGAAATCAATGTCATCAGGCCCATAGCAGCATAATGAGTAGATTGAGGTACAATGATTCTAAGTGAAATAAGTCACACAGAAAAAGAAACATCATAAGATATCACTAATACTGGGAATGTAAACACGGCTACTCAGGAACTGTATTACGAAACACAACAGAGACTCACTTTTACAAAAGAAACTTAGGGTGGCTTAAAAGGAAAGATGAGTTGGGAGGCTGCATAAAACCAGAGGTTGAAATTAGTACAGATACCGTTCCATAAGCCAAATATATAGTAGACAAGACCTACCCCTTGCTCAACGAAATGGACTCGACACCCCGTATTCAATGCCTAGGAATATACCTTATTATGAAGAAACTGAAAACCCATGTATTAATACGTCTCCATAATAGAATCATAGTGTGTGTACAGCGGCACAAACACAGCAGTTAAAATAAGCTAAATCCCATTATAAAAATAATTTGTAAAAACAAAACACAAAGACTGTGAAATAGACCCTAAACCATTGCCGTACACTAACCTGTACCCTAAACCCTCCCCGTTCTCTAACCCTAGCCCTAACCCGAACCCTAACACTGACCCTCACCCGAAGCCTTACCCTCACACGTGCCCTAATCCTATCCCGTACTCCAGCACTAACAATTGCCCTCACATGTACGCTAATCCTAAACCGTTGCTGTATCTAAACTGTACCCTAAACTGTCCCCGTACCCTAATCCGAACCCTAACACGGATACTAACACTGATCCTCACCCTAAGCCTTACCCTCTCACGTGCCCTAATCCTAACCCGTTCACGACACTAAACTGTGTCCTCACACGTACGCTAACCCTAAACCATTGACATACAAAAACCTGTACCTGAAACTGTCTGCATTCCCTAACCCTAACCTTAACCTGAACCCTAACCTTAACACTAACGCGAACACTAACCATGACACTCACACGTAGCCTTACCATCTCCCGTGCCCTAAACCTAACTGGTACACGAACACTAACCCATGCCCTCACACATTCGCTAACCCTAAATGGTTGCCATAACCTAACCTGTATACTAAACCGCAATCGTTCCCTAACACTAACCCTAACCCGAACCCTAAACCTGACCCTCAACCGAAGCCTTACACTCACCCGTGCCCTAATCCTAACCCATACACGAACACTAACCCGTGCCCTCACTTGTATGCTAACCCCAAACCGTTGCCGTACCCTAACCTGTACCCTAATCCCTCCCCATTCCCTATGCCTAACCCTAACTCGAACCCGAAACTTGAGCCTAACCCAAAGCCTTACCCTCACCCATGCACTAATCTTATCCAGTACACCAACATTAACCTGTGCCCTCACACGTACGCTAACCCTAAACCGTTCCTGTACCCTAACCTTTAACCTAAACTCTCCCGGTTCCCTAACACTAACCCTAAACCTGACCCTCACCTGAAGCCTTACCCTCAGCCGTGCCCTAACCCTAACCCATACACGAACAATAACCTGTGCCCTCAGATGTACGGTAATCCTAAACTGTTACCGTACCCTAACTTGTACCGTAAACCCTCCCCATTCCCTAACCCTAAACCTAACGTGAACCCTAACCCTGACGCTCACCCGAAGCCTTACCCTCACCCGTGCCCTAATCTTAACCAATACACCAACATTAACCCATGCCCTCACACGTACGCTAAACCTAAACCGTTTGCGTACCCTAACCTGTACCCTAATCCCTCCCCATTCCCTAACACTAACCCTAAGCCGAACCCTAACCCTTACCCTCATCCGAAGCCTTACCCTCACCCATGTCCTAATCTTAACCAGTACAAGAACACTAAGCCATGCCCTCACACGTACGCTAACCCTCAACCGTTGCCGTACCTTAACCTGTAGCCTAATCCCTCCCTATTCCCTGACGCTAAGCCTAACCTGAAACCTAACCCTGACCCTCACCCGAAGCCTTATCCTCACCCGTGCCCAAAACTTAACCAGTACACCAACACTAACCCGTGCCCTCACACGTACGCTAACGATAAACCGTTGCTTACCCAAACCTGTACCCTAAACCCTCCCTATTCCTTAACCCTAAACCTAACACGAACCCTAAACCTGACCCTCACCCGAGGCCTTACACTCACCCGTGCCTTAATCTTAACCATTACACCAACACTAACCCGTGCCCTCACATGTATGCTAACCCTAAATCGTTCTCGTACCCTAAACTGTACCCTAATCCCTCCCCATTCCCTAACGCTAACCCTAACATGAACCCCAAACCTGACCCTGAACTGAAGCCTTTTCTAACCCATGCCTAAATTTTAAACACTACACCAACACTAACCCATGCCCTCAAACGTACGCTAACTCTAAACTGTTGCCGTAACCTAACCTGTATCCTAATGCCTCCCCATTCCCTAACCCTTACACTAACCCGAACCCTAAACCTGAACTTCACCCAAAGCCTTACCCTCACCCGTGCCCTAAACTTACCCAATACACCAATACTGACCCGTGCCCTCACACGTACGCTAACCCTAAACCATTGTGTACCATAACCTGTACCCTAATCCCTCACCATTCCCTAACCCTAACCCTAACCCGAACCCTAAACCTTACCCTCACCCGAAGCCTTACACTTACCCGTGTCTTAATCTTATCCAGTACACCAATACTAACCCGTGACCTCACACGTACGCTAACACTAAACCATTGCCGTACCCTAAACTGTACCCTAATCCCTCCCCATTCCCTAACCCTATCCCGAACCGGAGCCCTAACCCTTACCCTCACCCGAAGCCTTACCCTCACCCATGCCCTAATGTTAACCACTATACCAACAATAAGCCGTGCCCTTACACATACGCTAACCCTAAACTGTTGCCGGAACATAAGCTGTACCCTAATCCCTCCCCATTACCTAACCCTAACCGTAAACCAAACCCTAAACCTGACCCACACCCGAAACCTTACACTCACCCATGCCCTAATCTTAACCAGGAAACCAACACTAACCTGTGCCCTCACACGTACGCTAACCGTCAACCGTTGCCGTACCTTAAACTCTAACCTAATCCCTCCCCATTCCCGAACCGTAACTCTAACACGAATCCTAACCCTCACGCTCTCCCTAAGCCTAACCCTCACCCGTGCACTAACTTTAAACTGTACACCAACATTAACCCGTGCCCTCATACGTATGCTAACCCTAAACCTTTCCCGTACCCTAACCTGTACTCTAATCCCTCCACATTCCCTAGGCTTAACCGTAACCCAAACCCTAAACCTGAGCCTCACCCGAGGCCTTACCTGCACATGTGCCCTAAACTTAACCAGTATACCAACACTAACCTGTGCCCTCACATGTACGTCAACCCTGAATCATTCCCGTACCCTAACCTGTACCCTAATCCCTCCCCATTCCTTAACCCTAACCCTAACACGAACCCTAACTCTGGCCCTCAACCGAAGCCTTAGTCTCACCCATGCCTTAATCTTATACAGTACACCAACACTAACCCGTACCCTCACATATACACTAACCCTAATCGTTCCCGTACGCTAACCTGTAACCTAATCCCTCCCCATTCGCTAACCCTAACCTAAACACAAACCCTAACCTTAACCCTCAACCGAAGCCTTATTCTCACCCATGCCTTAATCTTAAACAGTACACCAACACTAACCAGTGCCCTCACACGTACGCTAACCCTAAACCGTTGCCGTATCCTAACCTGTACTCTAATCCCTCCCCATTCCCTAAGCATAACCATAAACTGAACCCTAAACCTGACCCTCACACGAAGCCTTACCCTCACCGGTGCCCTAATCTTAACCAGTACACAAACATTAGGCAGTTCCCTCTCAAGTACGCTAACCCTAAACTGTTCCTGTACTCTAACCTGTACCCTAATCCATCCCCATTCCCTAATCTTAACCCTAACCCAAAACCTAACCCTGACCCTCACCCGAAGCCTTAACCTGACCTGTGCCCAATCTTAACCAGTACACCAACAGTAACCCGTGTCCTCACACGTACGCTAACCCTAACCCGTTGCCATACCCTAACCTGTACCCTAATCCCTCCCCATTCCCTACCCCTAAACCTAATCCAAAACCTAATCATGAACCTCACCCGAAGCCTTACCCTCACCCATGCAGTAATCTTAACCAGTACACCTACACTAACCCGTGACCTCACACGTATGCTAACTCTAAACCGTTGCGGTACCCTAACCTGTACCCTAATCCATCCCCATTCCCTAACCATAACCCTAACCTGAGTCCTAAAATTGACCCTCTCCTGAAGCCTTACACTCACCCGTGCCCTAATCTTAACCAGTACACCAATACTAACCCATGACCTCACACGTACGCTAACCCAAAACAATTGCCATAACCTAAACTGTACCCTAAACACTCCCCATTCCCTAACCCTAATCCGAACTCGAACCCTAAACTTGACCCTCACAAGAAGCCTTACCCTCACCCATGCCCTAAAGTTAACCAGTACACCAACACTGATCCGTGCCCTCACACGTACGTTAACCCTAAACCGTTGCAGTACCCTAACCTGTACCCTAATGCCTCCCCATTCCCTAACCCTAACCCTAACTCGAACCCTAACCCTGACCCTCACCCGAAGCTTTACCCTCATCCGTGCCGTAATCCTAAGCAGTACACCAACACTGATCCGTGCCCTCAAACATACGCTAACCCTAAACCGTTGCCGTACACTAACCTGTACCCTAATCCCTCCCCATTCCCTAACACTAACCCTAAACCAAACCCTAACCCTGACCCTCACCCGAAACCTTATGCACACCCGTGCCCTAATCTTAACGAGTAAACCAACACTAACCAGTGCCCTCACACGTACGCTAAACCTACACCGTTGCCGTACCCTAACCTGTACCCTAATCCTTCCCCATTCCCTAACCCTAACCCTAAACCGAAGCCTAACCCTGACCCTCACCAGAAGCCTTACCTTCAACCGTGCCCTAATCTTAACCAGTACACCAACACTATTCCGTGCCCTCACAAGTACGCTAACACTAAATCTTTGCCGTACACTAACCTGTACCCGAATACCTCTCCATTCCCTAACCCTAACCCTAACCTGAACCCTTACCCTGACCCTCATCCGAAGCCTTACCCTCACCCGTGCCCTAATCTTAACCAGTACACCAACACTATTCCGTGCCCTCACAAGTACGCTAACACTAAATCTTTGCCGTACACTAACCTGTACCCGAATACCTCTCCATTCCCTAACCCTAACCCTAACCCGAACCCTAACCCTGATCCTCACCCGAAGCCTTACCCTCACCCATGCCGTAATCTTAACCAGTAGACCGACATTAAACCATGCCCTCACAGGTACGCTAACCCTAAACCGTTGCCACACCCTAACCTGCACCCTAATCCCTCCCCATTGCCTAACCCTAACCCTAAACTAAACCTTAACCCTGACCCTCAACCGAAGCTTTACCAACCCCCGGGCCCTAATCGTAACCAATAAACCAATACTTACCTGTGCCCTCACACGTATGCTAAACCTAAACCGTTGCCGTACACTAACCTGTACCCTAATCCCACCCCATTCCCTAACCCTAACCCTAACCCGAACCCTAACCCTGATCCTCACCCGAAGCCTTACCCTCACCCGTGCCGTAATCTTAACCAGTAGACCGACATTAAACCATGGGCTCACAGGTACGCTAACCCTAAACCGTTGCCACACCCTAACCTGCACCCTAATCCCTCCCCATTCGCTAACCCTAACCCAAACCCTAACCCTGACCCTCACCGGAAGCCTTACCCACACTCGTGCCCTAATCGTAACCAGTACACCAACACTAACCTGTGCCCTCACACGTACGTTAAACCTAAACCGTTGCCATACTCTAAACTGTACCCTAATCCTTCCACATTCCGTAGCCCTAACCCGAAACCGAACCCCAACCCTGAACTTCACACGAAGCCTTACCCTCACCCGTGACCTAATCTTAACCAGTACAACAACACTAACCCGTGCCCTCATACGTACGCTAACCCTAAACAGTTGCCATACCCTAACCTGTACCCTAATCCCTCCCAATTCCCTAACACTAACCCTAACCTGATCCCTAACCCTGACCCTCACCAGAACCCTTACCCTCACCCGTGCCTTAATCTTAACCATTACACCAACTCTAACCCGTGCCCTAACACGTACGCTAACCCTAAACCGTTGCAGTACCCTAACCTGTAACCTCATCCCTCCCCATTCCCTAACCCTAACCCTAACCCGAAACTTAACCGTGACCCTGACCAGAAGCTTTACCCTCACCCGTGCCCTAATCTTAACCAGTACACCAGCACTAACCCGTACCCTCACACGTACTCTAACACTAAACCATTGCCGTACCCTAATCTGTACCCTAATCTGTACCCTAATCCCTCCCCATTCCCTAACACTAACCGTAACCCAAACCATAAACCTTACCCTCACGAGAAGCCTTACCTTTACCCGTGCCCTAATCTTACCCAGTTCACCAACACTAACCGGTGCCCTCACACGTATGCTAACCCTAAACCATTGCCGTACCATAACCTGTACCCTAATCTTTCCACATTCCCTAACCCTACACCTAACCCAAACGCTTACCCTGACACTCACCCGAAGCCTTACACTCATCCTTGCCCTAATCTTAACCAGTACACAAACACTAACCCGTGCCTTCACACGTACGATAAACCTAAACCGTTGCAGAACCCTAACCTGTACCCTAATCCTTCCACATTCCGTAACCCTAACCCGAAACCGAACCCCAAATCTGACCTTCACCCGAAACCTTACCCTCACCCGTGACTTAATCTTAACCAGTACAACAACACTAACCGGTGCCCTCACACGTACACTAACACTGAACTGTTGCCGTACCCTAAACTGTACCCTAAGCCCTCCCTATTCCCTGAAACTAAACCTAACCCGAACCCTAACCCTGATACTCACCCGAAGCCTTACCCTCACCTGTGCCTTAACCTTCACCAGCACACCAACATTAAACCATGCCCTCACAGGTACGCTAACCCTAAACCGTTGCCATACCCTAACCTGTACCCTAATCCCTCCTCATTCCCTAACAGTAACACTAACCCAAACCCTAACACTGACACTCACCCGAAGCCTTACCATCACTAATGCACTAATCTTAACCAGTACACCAACACTAACACGTGCCGTCACACGTACGCTAACCCTAAACCGTTGCCGTGCCCTAAATTGTACCCAAATCGCTCCCAATTCCCTAACCCTAACCCTAACCCGATTCCTAACCCTGACCCTCACCAGTAGCCTTACCCTCACCCGTCCCTTAATCTTAACCATTACACCAACACTAACCCGTGCCCTAACACTTACGGTAACCCTAAACCTTTGAAGTACCCTAACCTCTACGCTAATCTCTCGCCATTTCCTAACCCTAACCCAAACCCTATCCCTGACCCTCACGAGAAGCCTTACCTTTACCGGTGCCCTAAACTTACCCAGTTCACCAACACTAACCCGTGCCCTCACACGTATGCTAACCCTATACCGTTGCAGTACCATAACCTCTACCCTAACCCCTCCCCATTCCCTAACCCTACACCTAACCCAAAACCTTACCCTGACCCTCATCCGAAGCCTTACACTCATCCTTGCCCTAATCTTAACCAGTACACACACACTAACCCGTGCCCTCACACGTACGATAAACCTAAACCGTTGCCGTACCCTAACCTGTACACTAATCCCTCCCCATTCCCTAACCCTAACACTAACACGAACCATAACCTTGACCCTCACCAAAAGCCTTACCGTCAACCGCACCCTAATCATAACCAGTACACCAACACTAACCCTTGCTCTCACACCTACGCTAACCCTAAACCGTTGCCGTACACTAACCTGTACCCTAATCCCTCCCCATTCCCTAACCCTAACCCTAACCGAAACCCTACCACTGACCCTCACCAGAAGCCTTACCTTCACCCGTGTCCTTATCTTAACCATTACACCAACACTAACCCGTGCCCTCACATGTACGCTAACCTTCAACCGTTCCCGTACCCTAACCTGTACCCTAATCCCTACCCATTCCCTAACCTTAACCCTAACCCGAACCCTTACCCTTACCCTCACCCGAAGTCTTACACTCACCCGTGCCCTAATCTTAATCAGTACACCAATACTAACCCGTGACCTCACACATACGCTAACCCAAAACCATTACCATACCCTAAACTGTACCCTAAACCCTCCCCATTCCCTAACCCTAATCCGAACTCGAACCCTACCCTTGACCCTCACCCGAAGCCTTACCCTCACCCATGCCCTAATGTTAACCAGTACACCAACATTAACCCGTTCCCTCACACGTACACTAACCCTAAAACGTTCACATACCCTAACCTGTACCCTAATCCCTCCACATTACCTGGCCCTAACCGTGAGTGAACCCTAACCCTGACCTTCATCCAAGGCTTTACTCTCACCCGTGCCCTAATCTTAACCAGTAAACCAACACTAACCTGTGCCCTCACATGTACACTAACCCTAAAGTGTTCCCGTACCCTAACCTGTACCCTAATCCCTCCACGTTCCCTAACCCTAACCCTAACACGAACCCTCACCCTGACCCTCACCCGAAGCTTTACCCTCACCCGTGCCCTAATCTTAACCAGTACACCAACACTAACCCGTGCCCTCACAGGTACGCTAACCCTAAACCCTTGCTGTATCTTAACCTGTACCCTAATCCCTCCCCATTCCCTAACGCTAACCCTAACCCAAACCCTTAGCCTGACCCTCAAAAGAAGCCTTACCTTCACCCGTGACCTAATCTTAACCAGTACACCAACACAAACCCGTGCCCTCACACGTATGCTAACCCTAAACCGTTGCCGTACCCTAACCTGTAGCCTAATACCTCCCATTCCCTAACCCGAAGCCTAACCCTGACCCTCACCCGAAGCCTTACCCTCAACCGTGCTCTAATCTTAACCGGTACTCCAACACTAACCCATGACCGTACACGTACGCTACCGGTAAACCGTTGCTGTACCCTAAACTGTATCCTAATCCCTTCCCATTCCCTAATCCTAACCCTAACCCGAACCATTACTCTTACCCTCACCCGAAGCCTAACCCTCACCCGTGCCCTAATCTTAACCAGTACACCAAAACTAACCCGTGCCCTCACATGTAGGCTCACCCAAAACCGTGGCCGTACACTTACCTGTACCCTAAACCCTCCTCATTCCCTAACCCTAACCCTAAGCCAAACCCTAAACCTGAACCTCACCAAAAGCCTTACCTTTCCCTGTACCCTAATGTTAACCAGTACACCACCACTAACCCGTGCCCTCAAATGTACGCTCACCCTAAACCGCTGCTGTACCCTAAACTGTACCTTAATCCTTCCCCATTCCCTAACCCTAACCCTAAAACGAAGCCTAAACCTGACCCTCACCAGAAGCCTTACCCTCACCCCTGTCCTAATCTTAACCAGGACACAAACACTAACTCGTACCCTCACACGTACAATAACCCTAAACCGTTGCGGTACCCTAACCTGTACCCTAATCCCTCCCCATTCCCTAACCCTAACCCGAACACTAACCCTGACCCTCACCCAAAGCCTTACACTCAACCGTGCCCTAATCTTAACCAGTACACCAACACTAAACGTGCCCTCACACTTACGCTAACCCTAAACCGTTGCCGTACCCTAACCTGTACCCTAATCCCTCCCCATTCCCTAACCCTAACCCGAACACTAACCCTGACCCTCACCCGAAGCCTTACACTCAACCGTGCCCTAATCTTAACCAGTACACCAACACTAACCGTGCCCTCACACTTACGCTAACCCTAAACCGTTGCCGTACCCTAACCTGTACCCTAATCTCTCCCCATTCCCTAACCCTAACCCGAACCCGATCCCTAAGCCTGACCCTCAACCGAAGCTTTACCCTCACCCGTGCCCTAATCTTAACCAGTACAACAACACTAACCCATGCTCTCACACGTACTCTAACCTTAAACCGTTCCCGTACCATGACCTGTACCCTAATCCCTCCCCATTCCTTAACCCTAACCCTAATCCGAACCCTAACGCTGACCCACACAAGAAGCCTTACCTTCACACTTGCCCTAATCTTAACCAGTACACCAACATTACACTGTGCCATCACACGTCCGCTAACCCTAAACCTTTGCCGTACCTTAACTGTACCCTAAACCCTCAAAATTCCCTAACCGTAACCCGAACCCGAACGCTAACCCGGACCCTCACCCGAAGCCTTACTCTCACGCATGCTCTAAATTTAACCATTACACCAACACAAACCCGTGCCCTATCACGTACGCTAACCCTAAACCGATGCCGTACACTAACCTGTACACTAATCCCTCCCCACTCGCTAACCCTAAACCTAACCTGATCCCTAACCCTGACCTTCACCAGAAGCCTTACCCTGACCCGTGCCCTAAATTTAACCAGCACACCAACACGTGCCCTCACACGTACGCTCACCCTAAACCACTGCTGTACCCTAAACTGTACCCTAATTCCTCCCCATTCCATAACCCTAACCCTAACCCGAAGCTTTACCCGCACCCGTGCCCTAATCTTAACCAGTACAACAACACTGACCCGAGCCCTCACACGTACGCTCACCCTAAACCGTTGCCATACCCTAAACAATACCCTAATGCTTCCCCATTCCGTAACACTAATGCGAATCCGAACCCCAGCCCTGACCTTCACCCGAAGCCTTACCCTCACCCGTGACCTAATCTTAACCAGTACACCAACACTAACCCGTGCCCTAACACGTACGCTAACCCTAAACTCTTGCTGTACACTAAACTGTAACGTAATCCCTCCCCTTTCCCTAACCCTAACACGAACACTATAACTGACCCTCACCCGAAACCTTACACTCACCCGTGCGCTAATCTTAACCAGTACACCAACACTAACCCATGCTCTCACACGTACGCTAAGCCTAAACTGTTGCCGTACACTAACGTGTACCCTAACCCCTCCCCGTTCCCCAACCTTAACCCTAACCTGAACCTTAACACTGAGCCTCACCCAAAGCTTTACCCTCACCCTTGCCCTAATCTTTACCAGTACACCAACAGTAACTCATGCCCTCACACGTATGCTAACCCTAAACCGTTGCTGTACCCTAAACTGTACCCAAATCCCTCCCCATTCCCTAATCCTAACCCTAAACCTAACAGATACACTGACCCTCACCTGAAGCCTTACCCTCACCAATGCACAAATCTTAATCACTACACCAACACTAACACGTGCCCTCAGACCTACATTTACCCTAAACCTTTGCCATACCCTAACCTGTACCCTAATCCCTCCCCATTCCTAAACCCTAACCCTAACCCAATCCCTAATCCTGACCCCCACCAGAAGCCTTAATCTCACCCGTGCCCTAATCTTAACCATTACACCAACAGTAACCCATACCCTAACACGTACGCTAAACCTAAACCGTTGCTGTACCCTAAACTGTAACTTCATCCCTCCCCATTCCCTAACCCTAACCCTAACCCGAACCCTAACCCTAACCCTCACCCGAAGCTTTTCCCTCACCCCTGCCCTAATCTTAACCAGTAAAACAACACTGGCCCGTGCCCTCACACGTACGCTAACCCAAGACCGTTGCCGTGCCCTAACATGTACCCTAATCCCTCCCCAATCCCTAACCCTAACCCTAACTCAAACCCAACCCTGACCCTCATGCGAAGCCTTACCAACACTCGTGCCCTAATCTTAACCAGTAAACCAACACTAACCCGTGCCCTCACACGTACACTAAACCTAAACCGTTACCGTATGCTAACCTCTAACCTAATCCCTCCCCATTCCCTAACCTTAAGCCTAATCCAAACCCTAACCCTGACCCTCACCAGAAGCCTTACCCTCACCCGTGCCCTAATATTAACCAGTACACCAAAACTAACCTGTGCCCTCACACGTACGCTAACCCTAAACCGTTGCCATACCCTAACCTATACCCTAATGTTTCCCCATTCCATAACACTAGCCCGAAACCGAACCCCAACCCTGACCTTCACCCGAGGCCTTACCCTCACCCGTGCCCTAATCTTAACCAGTACAACAACACTAACCTGTACCCTCTCAGGTACGCTAACAATAAACCGTTGCCGTACCCTAACCTGTATCCTAATCCCTCCCCATTCCTTAACCCTAACCCTAACCCGAACCTTAACCCTGACACTCACCCGAATCCTTACCCGCACCCGTGCCCTAATCTTAACAAGTACACAAACACTAACCCCTGCTCTCACACGTACGCTAACCCTAAACTGTTGCTGTACCCTAACCTGTACCCTAAACCCTCCCCATTTCCTAACCTGAACCCTAACCTGAACCTTAACACTGACCCTCACTCGAAGTCTTACCCTCACCCGTAGCCTAATCTTAACCAGTACACCAACACTAACCCGTGCCCTCACACGTATGCTAACCCTAAATCATTGCCGTACCCTAACCTGTACACTAATCCCTCCCCATTCCCTAACCCTAACCCTAACCAATAACCTAACCCTGATCCTGACCAGAAGCCTTACTCTCACCCGTGCCCTAAACTTAACCAGTACACCAACACTAACAATTGCCCCCACATGTACGCTAAACTTAAACTCTTGCCGTACCCTAACCTGTACCCTAATCCTTCCCCATTCCCTAAACCTAGCCCTAAACCGAACCCAAGCCCTGACCTTCACCCGAAGCCTTACCCTCACCCGTGCCCTAATCTTAACCAGTACTCCAACACTAACCCATGCCCTTACACGTACGCTAACACTAAACCGTTGCTGTACCCTAAACTCTACCCTGAACCCTCCCCATTCCCTAACCCTAACCCTAACCCGAACCATTACTCTGACACTCACCCGAAGCCTTACCCTCCCCCAGGCCATAATCTTAACCAGTACACCTAAACTAACTCGTGCCCTCACACGTACACACATCCTAAACCACTGCCGTAACCTAACCTGTCCCCTACTCCCTCCCCATTCCCTAACCTTAACCCTAACCCAAACTCTAACCCTGACCCTCACCCGAAGCCTTACCCTTAACCGTGCCCTAATCTTAACCAGTACAACAACACTGACCCGTGCCCTCACACGTACGCTCACCCTAAACCGTTGCCGTACCCTAACCAATACCCTAATGCTTCCTCATTCCGTAACACTAATCCGAATCCGAACCCCAAACCTGACCTTCACCCGAAGCCTTACCCTCACCCGTGACCTAATCTTAACCAGTACAACAACACTAACCCGTGCCATCACACCTATGCTACACCTAAACCGTTGCCGAACCCAAACCTGTGTCCTAATCCCTCCCAATTCTCTAACCCTAACCCTATCCCAATCCCTAACCCTGACCCTTACCAGAAGCCTTACCCTCACCCGTGCCCTAATCTTAACCAGTACACCAACACTAACCCATGCCCTCACACGTACGCTAACCCTAAACTGTTGCTGTACACTAAACTGTAACGTAATCCCTCCCCATTCCCTAACCCTAACCCTAACACTGACACACGAAGCTTTAACCTCACCCATGCCCTAAACTTAACAAGTACACCAACACTAAACAGTGGCCTCACACGTACGCTAATCCTAAACCGTTCCCATACACTAACCTGTACCTTAAACCCTCCCCGTTCCCTAACCCTAACCGGAACCCGAACCCTAAACCTGAACCTCCCCCAAAGCCTTACCCTAACCCATGCCCTTATCTTAACTAGTACACCAACACTAACCCATGCCCTCACACGTACGCTAACCCTAAACCGTTGCCATACCCTAACCTGTATCCTAATCCCTCCCCATTCCCTAACACTAACCGTAACCCGAAATCTAAAACTGACCCTCACCCGAAGCCTTACACTCACCAGTTCCTTAATCTTAACCAGCACACCAACAATAACCCGTGCCCTCACATGTACACTATCCCTAAATCGTTCCCATACCATAAGCTGTACCATAAACCCTCCCCTCTCCCTAACACTAACCCTAACACGAATCCTAACACTGACCCTCACCCGAAGCCTTACCCTCACATGTGCCCTAATCTTTACCAGGACACCAACCCTAACACGTACCCTCACACATATGCTAACCCTAAAACGTTCCCGTACCCTATCCTGTACCCTAAACTCACCCCATTCCCTAGCCCTAACTCTAACACGAGCCCTAACCCTAAACCTCACCCGAAGGCTTACCCACAACCGTACCCTAATCCTAACCCGTACAAGAACACTAAACTGTGCCCTCACACATACGCTAACCCTAAACCGTTGCCGTACCCTAAACTGTACCCTAATACCTCCTCATTCCCTATCCCTAACCCTAACCCGTACCCAAACTCTGACCCTCACCCGAAGCCTTACCCTCAACCGTGACCTAATCTTAACCAGTAAACCAACACTAACCCGTGCCCTCACACGTACGCTAAACCTCAACTCTTCCCATGCCCTAACCTGTACCCTAAACCCTCCATATTCCCTAACGGTAATCCTAAACCCAACCTTATTGTTGACCCTCACATGAAACCTTACCCACACCAGTGACCTAATCTTAACCAGTACACAAACACTAAACTGTGCCCTCACATGTACGCTAACCCTAAACCGTTGCCGTACCGTAACCTGTACCCTAATCCCTCCCCATTCCCTATCCCTAACCCTAACCCGAACTTTAACCCTGACCCTCACCCGAAGCTTTAACCTCACCCGTGCCCTATACTTAACCAGTACACCAACACTAACCGGTGCCCTCACACGTATGCTAACCCTAAACCGTTTCCGAACCCTAACCTGTACCCTAATCCCTCCCCATTCCCTAACTCTAACCGTAATCCGAAACCTAATCCTGACCCTCACCTGTGCCCTAATCTTAACGAGTACACCAACACTAACCCGTGCCCTCACATGTACTCTATCTCTAAACCGTTCCCGTACCCTAACCTGTACCCTAATCCCTCCCCATTCCCTAACACTAACACTAATCCGAACTCTAACCCTGACCCTCACCCGAAGCCTTACCCTCACCCGTGCCCTAATCTTAACCAGTACCCCAACACTAACCCATGACCTAACACATACGCTAACTCTAAACCGTTGCCGTACCCTAACCTGTACCCCAATCCCTCTCCATTCCCTAACCCTAACCCTTTCCCGAACCCTAAACCTGACCCTCACCCGAAGCCTTACCCTAACCAGTGCCCTAATCTTAACCAGTACACCAACAATAGCTGTGCCTTCACATGTACGCTATCCCTAAACCGTTCCCATACCCTACTCTGTACCCTAAACCCTACCCGTTCTCTAACCCTAACCCGAACCCTTACCCTGAACTCACCCGACGCCTTACCCGCACCCGTGTCCTAATCCTAACCCGTATACGAACACTATCCTGTGCTCTCACACACACGCTAATCCTAAACCGTTGCCGTACCCTAACCTGTACCCTAAACCCTCCCTGTTCCCTAACCCTAAACCTAACCTGAAATCTTACTGTGACTTTCTCCCGAAGCCTTACTCTCACCCGTGCCCTAATCCTAACACTTCCACGAACACTAACCCATGCCCTCACACGTACGTTAACCCTAAACTATTGTCGTACCCTAACATGTGTCCTAAACTGTCCCCATTCCCTAACACTAACCCTAACCCTGACCCTCACACGAAGCCTTACCCTCACCCGTGCCCTAATCCTATCCCGTACACGAACACTAACCCGTGCCCTCAAACGTACACTAACGCTAAACTATTGCCGTAACCTAACCTGTATCCCAAACACTCTCCAGTCCGCAATACTGTCCCTATACCGAACTCTAAACCTGAACCTCACCCGAAGGCTTACACTCTTCTCTGTCCTAATCCTAAACCGTACACGAACACTAAAACATGCCCTCACACGTAAGCTAAACCTAAACCGTTGCCGTACCCTAAACTGTACCCTGAACTCTCCCCGTTCCCTAAACCTAACCCTAACCCGAAAGCTTACCCTGACTCTCACCCAAAGCCTTACCCTCACCCGTGCCCTAATCCTAACACATACACAAACAATAACCCGTGCCCTCACACATACGCTAACCCTAAACTTTTGCCTTTCCCTAACCTGTACCCTAAACCCTCCCCGTTCCCAAACCCTAACCCTAAACCGAACCCTAACTCTGACCCTCACAATAAGCCTTACCCTCACCCGTGCCCTAATCCTAAACCGTACTTGAACACTAACCCGTGTTCTCAGACGTACGCTAACCCTAAACCGTTGCCGTACCCTAACCTGTACCCTAAACCCTCCCCATCCCCTAAACATAACCGTAACCCAAACCCTAAACCTGACCCTCACCCGAAACTTTACCCTCACCCATGCCCTAATCCTAACCCGTACACGAACCCTAACCCCTGTTCTCACATGTACGCTAACCTTAAAACATTGTCGTACCCTAATGTGTACCCTAAACCCTTCCCGTTCCCTAACCCTAAACCTAATACGAACAGTAACCCTAATCTTCACCCGTAGCCTTACCCTCTCCCATATCCTAATCTTAAGCCATGCACGAACACTAATGCATGCCCTAACATGCAAGCTAACCCTAAACTGATGCCGTACACTATCCTGTACCCTAAACACTCCCAGTTCCCTAACACTATCCCTAGACCGAACCCTAACCCTGACCCTCACCCGAAGCCTTACCCTCTACTGTGCCCCCATCGTAAACCATACACGTACACTAACACGTGCCCTCACATGTACGCTAATCCTAAACCATTACCATACCCTAACCTGTAACCTAAACCTTCCCCGTTCCCTCACCATAACCCTAAACTGAGCCCTAACTCTTATCCTCTCAGGAAGCCTTACACTCACCCGTGACATAATCCTAAATCTTACATGAACACTAAACCATGCCCTCACACATACGCTAACCCTAAACTGATGCCGTTCCCTAACCTGTACCCTAATCCGTTCCAGTTCCCTAACCCTAACCCTAACCCGAAACCTAACCCTGAACCTCACCCGAAGCCTTACACTCTCCCGTGACCTAATCCTAACCCGTACATAAACACTAACCCGTGCCCTCACACGTATGCTAACCCTAAAACATTGCTGTATCCTAAACTGTACCCTAAACCATCCCTGTTCCCTAACACTAACCCTAAAACGAACACTAACCCTGACACTCACCAGAAACCTTACCCTCTCCCGTGACCAAATACTTACATGTACATGAACAGTAACTTGTACACTCACACGTACACTAACCCTAAACCATTTCCGTAACCTAACCTGAACCAAACACCCTCCCCATTCCCTAACACTACACCTAAACCGAACCCTAACTCTAACACTCACAAGAAGCCTTACCCTCACCCAGACCCTAATCCTAACCCGTACACGAAAACTAACCCATGCCCTCACACATACGCTAACCCAAAACTGTTGCTGTACACTAACCTGCACCCTAACCATCCCCGTTCCCTAACACTAACCCTAACCAGAACCCTCACCCTGACCCTTACCCGAAGCCTTACCCTCACCCGTGCCCTAATCCTATCCCGTACACGAACACTAAACTATGCCCGCATACATACGCTAACCCTAAACCGTTGCCGTAACCTAATCTGTAATCTAACCCGACCCTCTTCCCTAACCCTAACCGCTACACTAAACCTGACGCACTGCCTAAGCCTTAAACTCACAGGTTCCCTAATCCTAAACCGTAAACGAGCACTAACCAGTGCCCTCACAAGTACGCTAAACCTAAACTGTTCCCGTACCCTAACCTGTACCATAAACCCTCTCCTTTCCCTAACCATAACCCTAACCGGAACCCTAAACCTGATCCTCACCCGAAGCACTTTTTGGCCATCCAAGCAAGCCTGCAATGGAAATCCGCACTACGATGAAGTCTCTCTTCCCACCGCTCAAAAGGGGCGTCCGAAAAAAGGGTAAAATCCAGAGAGGCAGGACAAGCCTTGGAGAACCGGCAGCCTTCTTATGCTGATGGGCGGGATGTAAATTGCCAACAGCCACTCTGGAGAAATGTATGGTGTTTCCTGGTACAAATAAAAAACCAAGCTACAGAGCATAGGGCACTTCCACTTATGGTGCTATAGATTCGGAAAATTTAAATGAAAAACACACAGCCACACCAAAGTTTGGGGATGCTCTGTTTACGAGAACCTTGACTTCGGTACAACTTCAAGAGCCCAGAAAGAGAAAAATGGATATAGAAGTTGTGGTACTTAACCTACAATGGAATATCACTCAACAATGAAATCAATGGCATGAGGCCAGTAGCAGCTTAATGAGTGGATTTAGGTACGATGATTCTAAGTGAAATAAGTCATACAGAAAAAGAAACATCATAAGATATCAGTAATACTGGGAATGTAAACACGGCTACACATGAACTGTATTACAAAACACAACAGAGTCTCACATTTACAAAAGAAACGTATGCTTGCTTAAGGGGAAAGGTGAGTTGGGAGGCTGCATAAAACCAGAGGTTGACATTAGTACAGATACCGTTCCATAAGCCAAATATATATTAGACAAGACCTACTCCGTGCTCAACGAAATGGACTCAACACCCCATATTCAAAACCTAGGAATATACCTATGAAGAAACTTAAAACCCATATATTTATAGGTCTCCGTAAGAGAATCATGTGTGTGTACAGCGGCATAAACACAGCAGTGAAAATAAGCTAAATTCCATTATAAAAATAAATTTTAAAAACAAAACACAAAGACTGTGAAATACAGAGAATTTCTTAAATAAGTCATTCAAGGCTTGTGATGAAACTTGGACTTTCCACCTCTACATCCACAGCTGTGGGAGAGATAAGGTTGGGGACTTGGGGCTGATAGGATTGGTGAGGTTTCCTGAGCAAATGCACACCCGTTGATGTAATAGTGCATGGTACCCATTCCATGGGTCACAAATCTCCAGGTTTAAGGGATTTATCCTTCAGCTAAAATATGCATGGAAAACCCAGAATATGGTCCAAGTGACCAGGCAAAATTTCTAAAACTCATCTCAATTTTAGGCCCCTAGTACTCGGGTTCACACTTCCAGATGTTTTATTAACACTCTGCCCACTTGGAGAGTCAGTGCCTTTAACCTCTTTTTTGGCACAGTTTGCAACTTCAGGGGAATTTGAACAGGTATAAGGAGAACCAATGAGTGACTATCTCTATGTGTTTGAACGGGCACATTGAACGCTGATTTCCCTCCAGGAAGAAGAATTCACCTAAGGTTCAGCGTGCCGTGCCAGAACCAATTTAGGGCATGAAGCAATCTTCGGTTTTGCGGCCAGCTCACAAGAAAGCGTTTTGAAAAAAGGAGCTTAGGGGCACTGTAATTCACAATCCTGCAGAGATACAAATGACCCCTATCATCCAAAAATTTATTGAAGGAAGGCTGTGAAGAGAATTTGAACGCGAGGCAGTATTGCAGAAATCAGATATCAGGTGGTAGATTAAAATTGCTCTGAAAACATAGGAAAAGAGACAGCACATCGACAATGATGCACTTGGCCAAAAAGGGCATATGCGTTTTTTCCTGAATATATTCAGGAAAAAACGCATATGCCCTTTTTTGGCAAACCAAACAAGCCTGCAATTGAAAAATGCACTACAGTGAAGTCTCATTTCCCACTGCTCAAAAGGGCCATCCGAAAAAAGTGTAAAATCCAGAGAGGCAGGACAGGCCACGGAGAACAGACAGCCTTGTTATGCTGATGGTCGGGATGTAAATTGCCAACAGCCACTCTGGAGAATTGAATGGTGTTTCCTGAAACATCAAGAAAACCAAGCTACAGAGACTAGGGCACTTCCACATATGGTGCTATAGATTCGGAAAATTTAAATGAAGAAGACAAAGCCACAACAAAGTACAGCCACACCAAAGTTTGGGGCTGCTCTGTTTACGAGAACCTTGACTACGGTACAACTTCAATAGCTCAGAAAGAGAAAAATGGATATAGAAGTTGTGGTATTTACCTACAATGGAATATCACCCAACAATGAAATCAATGGCATCAGGCCAGTAGCAGCATAATGAGTGGATTTAGGTACGATGATTCTAAGTGAAATAAGTCACACAGAAAAAGAAACATCATATTATATCACTAATACCAGGAATGTAAACACGGCTACACATGAACTGTTTTACAAAACAAAACAGAGTCTCACATTTACAAAAGAAACGTATGCTTGCTTAAGGGGAAAGGTGAGTTGGGAGGCTGCATAAAAACAGAGGTTGACATTACTACAGATACCATTCCATAAGCCAAATATATATTAGACAACACCTACTCCTTGCTCAACGAAATGGACTCAACACCCCGTATTCAAAACCTAGGAATATACCTGACTACGAAGAAACTTAAAACCCGTAATATTTATAGGTCTCTGTAAGAGAACCATGTGTGTGTACAGTGGCATAAACACAGCAGTGAAAATAAGCTAAATCCCATTATAAAAATACATTTCAAAAGCAAAACACAAAGACTGTGAAAAAGAAATTCTTAAATAAGTCATTCAGGGCTTGTGACGAAACTTGGATTTACCACCTCTACATCCACTGCTGGAGGAGATATAAGGCTGGACACTTGTGGCTGGTTAGATTGGTGAGGTTTGGAGAGCAAATCCAGACCCTTTGATGTAATGGTGCATGGAACCCATTCCATGGGTCCAAAATCTCCAGGTTTAAAGGATTTATCCTTCAGCTAAAATATGCATGGAAAACCCAGAATATGGTCCACCACGTGACCAGGTAAAATTTCTAAAACCCATCTCAATTTTCGCCCCCTGGTACTTGGGTTCGCCCTTCCAGATGCTTTATTAACACTCTCCCCACTTGGAGAGTCAGTGCCTTTAACCTCTTTTTTGGCACACATTGCAATTTCTGCGGAAGATGAACAGGAATAGGGAGAACCAATGAGAGGCTAACTCTAGGTTTTTGGACGGGCACATTGAACTCTGATTTCCCACCAGGAAGAAGAATTCACCAAAGGCTCTGCATGGTGTGCTGGAACCAGATTAGTGCCTGAAGCAATTCTGCGGATTTGCGGCCATGTCACAAGAGAGTGACTTGAAAAATGGAGCTTAGTGCCACTGTATTTCACAAATGTGCAGAGTTATAAAGGACAACTATCATCCAAAAAATATTGAAGTAAGGCTGTGAAGAGGACTTGAATGCCAGGCACAATTGCAGGAAACAGATTTCAGGAGGTAGATTGGAATTGCATTTAAAGCATAGGAAAAGAGGCAGAACTTCAACATTGATGCACTTGGCCAAAAAGTGTGTATGCGTTTTTTCCTGAATATATTTAGCAAAAAACTCGTACGTCCTGTTTGGCCAACCAAGCAACCGTGCAATGGAAATCCACACTAAAATGAAGTTTCTCTTCCCACTGGTCAGAACAGACATCTGACAAAATTCTATGAACCAGAAAGGCAGGACAGCCCATGGAGAACAGGAAGCTTTTTTATGCTAATGTTCAGGATGTAAATTGCTAGCAGCCACTCTGGAGAAGTGTATGGTGTTTCCTGAAACATCTAAAAAATCAAGCTACAGAGCCTAAGACACTTCCACTTATGGTCCTATAGTTTAGGAAAATTTAAACGAAGAGCACAGCCACCCCAAAATTTGGGAATGCTCTGTTTACAAGAAACTCGACTACGGTACAACTTCAATAGCCCAGAGAGAGAAAAATGGATATAGAAATTGTGGTACTTACGTACAATGTAATATCAGCCAGCAATGAAATCAATGTCATCAGGCCCGTAGCAGCATAATGAGTAGATTTGGGTACGATGATTCTAAGTGAAATAAGTCACACAGAAAAAGAAACATCATAGGATATCACTAATACTGGGAATGTAAACACGGCTACACATGAACTGTATTACAATACACAACAGAGTCTCACATTTACAAAACAAACATGCCTGCTTAAGGGGAATGGTGAGTTGGGAGGCTGCTTAAAACCAGAGGTTGAAATTTCTACAGATACTCTTCTATAAGCCAAATATATATCAGAAAAGACCTACTCCTTGCTCAACGAAATGGACTCAACACTCCGTATTCAATGCATAGGAATATACCTGACTATGAAGAAATGTAAAACCCATGTATTTATAGGTCTCTGTAAGAGAATCATGTGTGTGTACAGTGGCATAAACACAGCAGTGAAAATCAGCTAAATCCCACTATAAAAATAAATTTCAAAACCAAAACACAAAGACTTTGTAATACAGAGAAATTCTTAAATAATTCATTCAGGGCATGTGATGAAACCTGGATTTAACACATCTACATCCATAGCTGGGGGAGATATATAGCAGGACACTTGTGGCTGATAAGATTGTTGAGGTTTGGTGAGCAAATGCAGAACATTTGTTTAATAGTGCATGGTACACATTCCATGGGTCCCAAATCTCCAGGTTTAAGGGATTCATCATTCAGCGAGAATATGCATGGGAAACGCAGAGTGTGATACAACATATGATCGCGGAAACTTCTATAAAGCATCTCAGGTTTCGCACACTGGTACTCGCGTTCGCCATTCCAGATGCTTTATTAACACTCTCCTCACTTGGAGAGTCAGTGCCTTTAACCTCCTGTTTGACACAGTTTGCAATTTCTGCACAAGATAAACAGTGATAGGGGGAACCAATGACCGACTAACTCTAGGTGTTTTGACGGGCACATTGAACTCTGATTTCCAAACTGGAAAAAGAATTCACCAAAGGCTCAGCGTGGTGTGCTGGAACCAGATTAGTGCCTGAAGCAATTCTGCCGTTTTGCGGCCAGCTCACACGAAGGCGAGTTTAAAAAAGGAACTTAAAGTCACTGTACTTCACAAACATACAGTTATAAAGGAGAACTATCATCCAAAAATATATTGAAGTAAGGCTGCGAAGAGGACTTGAATGCGAGCCAGAATTGCAGGAAACCGATTTCACGTGGTAGACTGTAATTGCTCTGAAAGCATAGGAAAAGAGGCAGAACTTCGACAATGATGCACTTGGCGGAAAATGGCGTATACGTTTTTTCCTGAATATATTCAGGAAAAAACGCATACGCCCTTTTTCGCCAACCAAGGAAACCTGCAATGGAAATCCGCACTACAATGAAATCTCACTTCCCACTGCTTAAAAGGGTCGTCTGAAAAAAGTGTAAAATCCAGAGAGCCAGGACAGGCCATGGAGAACAGGGAGCTTTGTTATGCTGATTGGCGAGATGTAAATTGACAACAGGTACTCTGGAGATGTGTATGGTGTTTCCTCAAACATCTAAAAATCAAAGCCACAGAGCCAAGGGCACTTCCACTTATGGCCCTATAACTTAGGAAAATTTAAACGAGGAAGACAGAGCCACCCCTATATTTAGGGCTGCTGTAGTTACAGCAACCTGGACTACAGTACAACTTAAATATCCTGGAAAGAAAAAATTGGATAAAGACGTTGTGCTTCTCACGTACAATGAAATATCACTCAGCAATGATATCAATGTAATCAGGCCCGTAGAAGCAAAATGAATGGATTTCGGTACGATGATTCTAAGTGAAATAAGTCACACAGAAAAAGAAAATTATTATAAGGTATCACTAATAAAGGCAATGTAAACTTGGCCACACATGAACTGAATTACCAAACAGAACAGAGTCTCACATTTAGGAAACAATCTTATGCTTGTTTAAGGGGAAAGTTGAGTTGGGGTGCGGCAAAAAGCCAGAGATTGAAATTAGCCCAAATACCGTTCCATAAGCCAAGTATGTAATAGACAGGACCTACTCCTTGCTCAAAGAAATAAACTCAACAATGAGGTATCACCTCACACTTGTTAGAATGGACATTATCAGAAATTCTACAAACAACAAATGCTCGAATGGTGTGGAGAAAAGGAAACCTCTTCCACTATTGTTGGGAATGTAAATTGATACAGCCACTATAGAGAACAGTATGGAGGTTCCTTAAAAACTAACCATAATTTACCATATGATCCAGCCATCCCAGTACTGGGCATATATCCAGACAAAACCATAAATCAAGAAGAGTCTTTCACCACAAAGTTCATTGCATCACTATAATAGCCAGGTAATGGAAGCAACCTAAATGTCCACAGACACACGAATACATAAAGAGATGGTACATATATAAAATGGAATATTACTCAGCCATAAGAATGAATGAAATTGGATCATTTGTAGAGATGTCGATGGATCTAGAGACTGTCATAGAGAGTGAAGTATGTCAGAAAGAGAAAAACAAATATTTTATATTAATGTATATATGTGGAACCTAGAAAAATTGTGCAGATGAACCAGTTTGCAAGGCAGAAATAGAGCAACAGATGTAGAGAAAAAACATATGGACATCAAGTGGGGAAAGCTGTGGGGGGTAGGTGGTGGGAGGAGTTGAGATTCAGATTGGCATTTATATGTATAAAATAGATAACCAATAGATAAATAGATAACCAAGTATAAAATAGATAACCAATAAAAACCTGCTGTATAAAAACGAATATTTCAAAATTTAGAAAACAATGAAAAAATTTAAAACAGAAAAAATGGTTCTTCCCTTCACATACGTGTATTTATATGAATAAATTATTTCCATGCTTATATCTGTAAATACAAAAAAGAGGAATAAAATCTACCTAGAACCCAAAATGAAAAAAAAAAAAAAAAAACAAAGAAAAACAAAACTAAACAGAACCCACCAGTTACACAGAGGAAAACCGTATCAGGGCACTTGCTCCAGTTGTAAACAATTCTGAAGTTGGTCAGTGGTGGGGAATCATCTCCCATTCAACCAGCAGCCTCCACGCAACAAGCGTCCTCATTGTAAAGCTGGCGGAATGTGCCGAGGCCTCTGTGAGTAAACGTGAGCTGAGCCCCAGGCCAGCTGCTGCTGAACGGTTCCCACCCTTCCCGGGTAAAACACCTGAATATGTGCAAGGACTTGAAAGCCTAGAGGACGGGCCGTGAAGCCACACAAGAGACAGCATGCCAGCCGACTTGGTGCCTGCAGGCCAGCCAGGATGGTCCTGGCCCTGGGTGCTCTTCTGGAAGCCTTCCATTTCCCTGCCTGAGAAACCCCTCCTGTCCCGCCTCCACTGCTTTTTTCCTTCTTCACCTCTGCCCAGGGAGAAATTCCAGCAGCAGTTATAGGTGACATATCCTCTTCCTTAGCAGGTGGCAGCCTGGAAACTGCTGCAGAAAGTCCAGCAGAGCCCAACTCACACTAGGCCACTCACAAAGCCGTCGCCTCTCAATCCCTCCCACCATCCCAGCCCCGAGACTACTGACAGGGCAAAGAATATGGTGTCAGGCAGAGCTGCAGGGGTTCTTGCTGCCTGGAGCCGTGTTTATATTGACCTCAAAACAGGCACACCTGGGGAGGGCTGGCCCGATTGGTCAGGCTGCACAGGTCAGCCAATCCCCACAACTCAGGGGCTCACAGTTGCAGAAAATTGACCTGGCTGAACCGGCCATCCCCAAGGAACAGGTGTAGGCTCTTGAAAGTCCGGATACACAAGGGGCTGCAGCTCTGGCTTGTTTTCTAATCATTTTATCTGGCCCATGAGTGGGAGACAACTTCAAGAAAATCCTCTCCTAATGAGTGGAACACAGAAGTCAGGGAGAGGAGGGGTGGGTGGTGGCTGGAGGCAGAGGCCTGGTGCCCCAGGTGCAGTGGAAGTCTCTGGAAGACCAGGCAGAGGGAGGCCCTACAGAGTGATATCCAGGGTCACAGACATGTCGAAGCTGTTGTTTATTATTTCAAGTCCTGCTCGGAGGTGCTCTGTGTCAGCTCTGAGAGACAGGTGAGCTGAGGTTGCTCTGCAATGAGGGCTATGTGCACGGTTCCTGTTTGCCCAGCCCTGCCACGGTACCTGCAAGGGTAGCTCTGTATCCTGGAAAGGGCCTGACCAGGAGAGCCTTGTGGGCTGCTGGTGATCTGCCCAGGTGAGACCCATATCCTGGGAGGGGCCTGACCATGAGAGCCCAATGGGCTGGGGTGGGGTTGGGGTACCTGCTCAGGTGAGCTCCATATCCTGGTATTGGCCTGACCACGAGACAAATGGGCTGCTGGGGACCTGGTAAATGATGTCAGAACAGTCAGTTATGCCACCGAGGGTATACCTCCAATAGTTCCTAATTGTTACACACTGCTAGTCATTCTACCAACCACCAGGACATGGTGTTCTGTATTAGACTTCAATGATGCCTTCTTCTGTATTCCATTAGTACCAGAGTCACAAGAAATTTTGGCTTGTGAGTGGCAGGACTCAACATACAACAAAAACAATACTACTGGGCCGTCTCGCCCCAAGGGTACAAAAATTCCCACTCCATCTTTGGGAAAGCTTAGCTAAAGACCTAAAAGTTCTACCTCTGGAAAAGGAAACCCTCCTTCAATATGCACATGCCATTCTGATCGCCAGCCCTACTAAGGAGGCCTCTGAACTACCAAACCAATATAGGATAGAAGTTGTCCAAGAAAAAGCTCAAATATCATGCACTAAGGTGACCTGCCTGGGCTTCATTCTCACAGAAGGTCTGAGAAGCCCATCCCAGGAAAGGGAAGAAACCATTTGCAGCCTTAGCCCTTCTAAAAGTAAAAGACAGCTTAGGAGTTCCTGGGGAGGCTGGGGTTTGCTGCATCTGGATCCCGAACTACAGTCTAATAGCTGGGCCTCTATATGAAACACTGAAAGGAAAATATGATGATCCTTTTGAATAGAATCCAGAAGTGGTCTTTCAAGAGTGGAAAGAGCAGTCAATTCAGACCCTTGACCTGGAACTCCTTAATTTAGCTAAACCCTTTGACGTTTACATTCCTGGTGAAAGGTGAATTGTCATTGGAGTATTAGTGCAAAAACTGGGACCACTTGAAAAGGAACAACACAAGAATGTTATCCAGGTAGGATAAACTACGGTCACCAAGGGGTCTGGCCCACCACCAGATCTGGCCAGGATACTGGCAGTATCTAAAAACCTGGAAATCAGCAGCCTGAAAGGTCACATCCCTCTTAAGGGAAAAGGATCCCACGTGTTGATCATAACCAACAAACATGCTCTGAGGTTGCAGGGTTCGCTCCATGGGCACACTGATCTCGAGTGAGGAGGCTCTCCAACTCCAACCTCTAGAGAGACAACCGGGGGCAACGGGGCCCCATGGCGAATCATGTAACCATCACCTTACCTGGAGTTTCTCTCAGAAAACAACAAGAGTGTGTCAAAAAAGAGTAGAGTACTGCTTTCAGGACTTACTGCATCCAGAGGGGAGCTATTAAGCTTGGCAGGGGAACCGTATATCACACTGTCACCACAGAAAAGCCTACAGCCACCGTGATGATGGTGGCCAATAAGACCGGCTGGACTCCTGGCTACTTCAAAAGGCTGTTGGCTCAGTGTCCATCATGGTTCTGGATCACCACTGACCCTGGACTGACTGGGAGTTGAGCAGGCAAGGCTCTGACACCTGGTACTGTTTTTACATTAATTCAGGGGCCTAATTGAAGAAAACAAAGACTACTGGTCAGAGCATCTAGGCTGGCAGAAACGGTCAGCCTAAGGTGGCCTAACAAATGTGGGGTGGGGTAAAACCTGCCCACACGGTGTCTCTGCACATCCCTTTCCTGGACCCTTAAAGGTCATTAGAATCTATAACACTTCCAATGCTGGTACTCAGGTGGACGAGCAGGGAGGCAGCAGCCCTGGGGACAATAAATCTCACCTGGAGGCTGCTGGGGAGAAGTTCTGACCCTCGCCCCCGGGTATGAGGGCTCCCAACTCAACACTCAGCAGTTACAGAAGAGGGGTCTGCACACTCAGCACTCCAAGAATGAGGAACGGGACGAAAGGCAGAGGAGGGCTTTGTCACCAGCAAAGCCCATGAAAAATCCCTGGGAGATAAAAATAGAATCTGGGCAATAAAATAAAGTCTAACCTTTGTTATCCTTTGTGCTTTGTCTAATTTCACGTGCTCCTAGGTTCCTGCATGCAGAGCTGCCACACCCGGCACTTCAGACCAGATTTCCTACTGCAGAATGGCTGGGTCGACACTTCAGCTCTTGGGGCCCAGTGCAGGCTCCGAGATATAGAGTCTGAGCTGCATCCAACCTAGCCCCTGAGAGCTCCGCCCCCTCCCTCCCACTGACTCTGACAGGACCTGTACACAGCAGGCCAACACACAGCCTGCGGGGTAGCGCATTCTCTCACCTCTCCATTCTCTGATCAAAATATAGTTTCCTTTGCTTCTGAACCAAGCTCAGTCTCGATCTGTTGGCTCCAATGACACTGGGCAGGGGGATACTTGTTGGGGTCCACTCTGGAGGATCAGTAACAGAAATTGATGACATTGTAACTTCAATGAACAGAGGTGTGAGCCAAACGGTAATTAACATAGAACAGTGTATAAGGCTCGGGTAAAATGTTTCTAACACTTCCATTTTATATTTCCATCATTCTATTATAAGCAAGTTCAGTGAAAAGATTTGTCTTATTTGTCAGGTCAATATTAGAGAAATGAAGTGATTTCTTTCCAAGGATGTACATCTAATAATCTTGGTTAAAACTTCAATCTTGTTTTAAATGTTTTTCCATTGAAAATTTTACCTCTGTTTCAGCTCCCCCATTTCTGAGAAGTATAAAATCTTATAATTTATTATTACCAAAGGGGAAAGTGGGAGGAGGGATAAATTAACAGTTTGGGATTAACACATACACACTGCTGTGTATAAAGTAGATCATCAACAAGGAACTACTGTATAGCATAGGGAACTACACTCAATATTTTGCAATAACGTATAAGGGGAAAAAATCTGAAAAAGAATAGATATTTTTATTGACATCATCTATCAATGACAGTTAAAATGTAACCTAAGTGAAGCCGTTGGTCAGTGCTTCTGACCCTGACGACATCAATCATCTAAAGTTCGCACTCTGCCTACATCCTAAGGCCCAAGGCGGCAGGATTTCTAAAATGGTGCAGTTGGCCAAAAAGGGCGTATGCATTTTCTCCTGAATATATTCAGGAAAACACGCATATGCACTTTATGGGCAACCAAGCAAGCAAGCAATGCAAATCTGCACACCAAAGAAGTCTCATTTCCCACCAGTCAAAAGGGCCATCGGAAAAAATTGTAAAACGCAGAAATGCAGGACAGGCCATGGAGAACAGGCAGCCTTTATACACTGATGGGCGGTGTGTAAACTGAGAAGAGGCACTCTGGAGAAGTGTATCCTAGTCCCTAAATCATCTAAAAAGCAGAGCTACAGAGCATAAGGCACTTGCAATCACAGGAGTATATCTAGGGAAGTCTAAAAATCAAAAAGACACAGGCACAACAAAGTTTAGGGCTGCTCTGTTTACAAGAACCTCGACTTCAGTACACCTTAAGTATGCCAGGAAAGAGAACAATGGATAAAGAAGGTGTGGTACTTACGTACAATGGAATATCTCTTCACCATGAAATCAATGTAATAAGGCTAGTAGAAGCATAAAGAGTGGATTGAGTTTTGATGATACTACTTGAATTAAGTCACACAGAAAAAGAAACATATCATAAGATATCACTCATAGAGGGAATGCAAATATGACTGCACAAAAACTGAATTACAAAACAGAAGAGTGTCGCACATTTAGAAAACACACTTATGTCAGCTTAAGGGGAAAGGTGAGGTGGGGTGATGCATAAAATCAGAGTTTTGAAATTAACACAGATACGATTCAATAAACCAAATATGTAATAGACAAGATCTACACCTTGCTCAATGAACTGGCCTCAACACACCTTATTCACCACAGAGGAATATATGTGAGTAGTAGGAATCTTAAAACCTATGTATTGATATATCTCCATAAGGGAATCAAGTGTGTGCAGAGTGGCACAAACACAGCAGTGAAAGTCAGCTAAACCCCACTATAAAAATAAATTTTAAAAACAAAACACAGAGGCAAAGAAAGAGAGAAAAAATCTTACAAAATTGTTTCAGGGGCTGTGATGCAACATGGATTGACCACATATAAACCCATAGCTGGATAAGACATAAGGCTGGACACATGTGGCTGTGAGGATTGGTGAGCTTTGGTGAGCAAATGCCGACCCTCTAATACAATACTTAAAGCTACTCATTCTATGGGTCACAACACTCCAGGTTTAAGGGAATCTTCTTACAGCTAAACCATGCATGAGAAACCCAACAGATGGTATACCATGTGATTGGGAAAGGTTTCTAAAACGCACCTCATTTTTCCTCTACTGGGTCACAGGATCGACCTTCCAGCCGCTTTACTAACAATCACACCACTTGGATAGTCAATGCCTTTAATTTCCTGTTTTGCACAGTCTGCAATTAGTGTAGAGGATGAATGGGAAGAGGGAGAAACAATGAGAAATTAGCTGTAAGGGCTTTGATAGGCACATACCACTCTCATTTCACATCAGGAAGGAGTATTAACCAAAGGCTCAGCAAAGCGCCCAAAAACAAGAATATGGGTTGAAGCAATCTTGCAGTTTTTCAGTCAGCTCACAAGAAAGGGAGTTGAAAAAAGGAGCTCAGAGGCACTGTAATTCACAAGAGCAGAGTTACAAATGACCGCTATCATCCAGAAATATATTGAAGTATGAATGCAAAGAGGACTAGAAAGCGAGGGAGAATTGCAAGAAAGCGATTTCAGGTGGTAGATAGGAATTGCATTTAAAACATAGGAAAAGAGGCAAAACTTCAACAATGATGCACATGAACAAAAAGGACATATGCGTTTTTTACTGATTATATTCAGGAAAAAATGCATAAGCTCTTTTTGGCGAACCAAGAAAGCCTGCAATGGAAATCCGCACTACAATGAAGTCTCACTTCCCAACTCTCAGAAGAGCCGTCTGAAAAAATTGTATAATCCAGAGAGGCAGGACAGGCCATGGAGAACAGGCAGCCTTGTTATGCTGATGGGTGGGATGAAAATTGCCAACAGCCACTCTGGAGAAGTGTATGGTGTTTCCTGAAACATATAAAAAACCAAGCCACAGAGCCTAGGGCATTTCCACTTATCGTGCTATAGATTCGGAAAATTTAAATGAAAAGGACACAGCCACACCAAAGTTTGGGGATGCTCTGTTTACAAGAACCTTGACTACTGTACAACTTCAAAAGCCCAGAAAGAGGAAAATGGATATAGAAGTTGTGGTACTTACCTACAATGGAATATCACTCAACAATGAAATCAATGGCATCAGGCCAGTAGCAGCATAATGAGTGGATTTAGGTACGATGATTCTAAGTGAAATAAGTCACACAGAAAAAGAAACATCATAAGATATCACTAATACTGGGAATGTAAACACGGCTACACATGAACTGTATTACAAAACACAACAGAGTCTCACATTTACATAAGAAACTTATGCTTGCTTAAGTGGAAAGGTGAGTTGGGAGGCTGCATGAAATCAGAGGTGTAAATTAGTATATATACCATTCCTTAAGCCAAATATATATTAGACAAGGCCTACTCCTTGCACAACGAAATGGACTCAACATGCCAAATTCAATTCTTAGCAATATACCTGACTACGAAGAAACTTAAAACCCATGTATTTATAGATCTCCGTAAGAGAATCAGGTGTGTGTACAGTGGTATAAATACAGCAGTGAATATAAGCTAAATCCCATTATAAAAATAAATTTCCCAAACAAAACACAAAGACTGTGAAATAGAGAGAAATTCTTAAATAATTCATTCAGGGCTTGTGACGAAACTTGAATTTGCCACTTCTATATCCACAGCTGGGGGAGATATATGGCTGGACACTTGCGGCTGATAGGATTGGTGAGGTTTGGTGAGCGAATGCAGACCCTTTGATGTAACAGTGCATGGTACCCATTCCAAGGGTCCCAAATCTCCAGGTTTAAGGGATTTATCCTTCAGCAAAAATATGCATGTATAACCAAGAATATTGTCCACCAAGTGACCAGGCCAAATTTCTAAAACTCATCTCAATTGTTGTCCCCTGGTACTCGGCTTCGCCATTCCAGATGCTTTATTAACACTCTCCCAACTTGGAGAGTCAGTCCCGTTAACCTCTTGTTTGATACGGTTTGCAGTTTCTAGGGAAGATGAACAAGAATAAGGGGAACCAATGAGCGAATAACTCTATGTGTTTGGATGGGCACATTGAACTCTGATATCCCACCAGGAAGAAGAATTCACCAGAGGCTCAGCGTGCCCTTCCGGAACCAGATGAGGGCCTGAAGCAATTCTTCGGTTTTGCGGTCAGCTCACAAGAAAGCGAGTTGGAAAAATGAGCTTAGGGACACTGTAATTCACAATCCTGCAGAGTTACAAATTATCCCTATCATCCAAAAGTTTACTGAAGGACGGCTGTGAAGAGGAATTGAAGGCGAAGCAGAATTGCAAGAAGCAGATATCACGTGGTAGATTAGAATTCTTCTGAGAGCATAGAAACGAGGGAGCACTTCGACAATGATGCGCTTGGCCAAAAAGGGCGTATGCGTTTTATCCTGAATATATTCAGGAAAAAACGCATAGGCCCTTTTTGGCCAACCGAGCCAGCCTGCAATGGAAATGCGCACTACAATGAACTCTCTCTTCCCACCCGTCAAAAGAGACATCTGAAAAATGTGTAAAAAACAGAAAGGCAGGAGAGGCCATGGAGAGCAGGGAGCCTTGTTAGGCTGACTGGCGGGATGTAAATTGCCAACAGCCACTCTGGAGAATTGAAGGGTGCTCCCTGAAACATCGAGCAAACCAAGCTACAGAGCCTAGGGCACTTCCACGTATGGTCCTAGAGCTTAGGGAAATTACAAGGAAAAAGGTACAGCCACCCCAACCTCTGGGGCTGCTCTGTTTACAAGAACCTCGACTACGGTACCACTTAAATATCCCAGAAAGAGAAAAATGGATAAGGAAGCTGTGGTACTTACTTACAATGGAGTGTCACTCAGGAATGAAATCAATGTCATCAGGCCCGTTGCAGCATAATCAGTGGATTGAGGAACGGTGATTCTAAGTTAAATAAATCGCACAGAGAAAGAAACTTAGGAGATCGTAAGATATCACTAACAAAGAGAAGGTAAACTTGGCTACACACGAACTGGATTCCAAAACAGAACAGAGTCTCACATTTAGACAGCAAGCATAGGCGTGCTTCACGGGAAAGTTGAGATGGGGTGCTGCATACAGCCAGAGATTGAAATTAGGGCAGATACCATTCCATAAGCCAAATAAATAATAGACAGAACCTATTCCTTGCTCAAGAAAATGGACTCAGCACCCCGTATTCAACGCACAGGAATATACCTGACTACTCAGAGTCTTAAAAGGTATGTACAGATATATCTCCGTAAGAGAATCAAGTGTGTGTAGAGCGGCATAAACCCAGCAGTGAAAATCCGCTAAACCCCAGTATAAAAATAAATTTCCCAAACAAAACACAAAGATGGTGAAATAGAGAGAATTTCTTAAATAATTCGTTCAGGGCTTGTGAGGAAACCTGGATTTCCCACATCCGCACCCACAGCTGGGTGAGACATAAGGCTGGACACTTGGAGCTGAGAGGATTGATGGGGTTCGTTGAGCGAATGCGGACGCTTTGACATAATACTGCATGCTAGCCACTCAAAAGGCCCCAGCTCTCCAGGTTGAAGGGATTCTTCCTTCAGGTAAAACATGCATGAGAAACTGAGAGGATGGTCCACCGCGTGATCGGGCAACGTTTCTAAAACGCATCTCAGTTTTCGTCCCCTGGTGCTCAGATTCGCCATTCCACACGCTTTATTAACAATCTCCCCACTTGGAGAGTCACTGCCCATGACCTCCTGTTGGTCAGAGTTTGCAATTTCGGCACAGGATGAACAGGAATAGGGAGAAACAATGGGAGACTAGCCGTAGGTGTTTGGAGGGGCACATTTAACTCTTAATATTCAAACAGGAAGAAGAATTAAGCAAAGCCTCAGCGTGCCCTGCTGGAACAAGCACAGTGCCTGAAGCCATCCCGCGGCTTTCCGGCCAGCTCACAAGAAAGCGAGTTGAAAAAAGGAGCTCAGGGGCACTGGATTTCACAAACCTGCAGAGTTATAAAGGACAACTATAGGCCAAAAATATATTGAAGTAAGGCTGCGAAGACGACTTGAAGGCGAGGCGCAATTGCAGGAATCAGATTTCAGGAGGTAGATTGGGATTGCATTTAAAGCATAGGAAAAGAGGCGGAACGCTGACAATGATGCACTTGGCCAAAAAGGGCATATGCGTTTTATCCTGAATATATTCAGGATAAAACGCATATGCCCTTTTTGGCCAATGGAGCCAGCCTGCAATGGAAATCCGCACTACAATGAAGTCTCTCTTCCCACCCGTCAAAAGAGACATCTGAAAAATGTGTAAAAAACAGAAAGGCAGGAGAGGCCACGGAGATCAGTGAGCCTTGATAGGCTGACGGGCAGGATGTAAATTGCCAACAGCCACTCTGGAGAATTGAAGGGTGTTTCCTGAAACATCGAGAAAACCAAGCTACAGAGCCTAGGGCACTTCCTCGTATGGTCCTAGAGCTTAGGGAAATTACAAGGAAAAAGGTAAAGCCACTCCAACCTCTGGGGCTGCTCTGTTTACAAGAACCTCGACTACGGTACCACTTAAATATCCCAGAAAGAGAAAAATGGATATGGAAGCTGTGGTACTTACTTACAATGGAGTGTCACTCAGGAATGAAATCAATGTCATCAGTCCCGTAGCAGCATAATGAGTGGATTGAGGAACAGTGATTCTAAGTGAAATAAATCGCACAGAGAAAGAAACTTAGCATATCGTGGGATATCAAAAACACAGAGAAGGTAAACTTGGCTACACACGAACTGGATTCCAAAACAGAACAGAGTCTCACATTTAGACAACAAGCATAGGCGTGCTTCACGGGAAAGATGAGATGGGGTGCTGCATACAACCAGAGATTGAAATTAGCACAGGTACCATTCCATCAGCCCAATATATAATAAACAGAACCTATTCCTTTCTCAAAAAAATGGACTCAGCACCCCGTATTCAACGCACAGGAATATACCTGACTCCTTAGAATCTTAAAACGCATGGACAGATATATCTCCGTAAGAGAATCAAGTGTGTGTAGAACGGCATAAACCCAGCAGTGAAAATCCGCTAAACCCCAGTATAAAAATAAATTTCCCGTGGGGCGATAGAAAGATGGCGGAAGAGTAAGACGCGGAGATCCCCTTCCTCCCCACAGATACACCAGAAATACATCTACACGTGGAACAACTCTTACAGAACACCTACTGAAGGCTGGCAAAAGACCTCAGACCTCCTAAAAGGCAAGAAACTCCCCACGTACCTGGGTAGGGCAAAAGAAAAAAAGAAAAAACAGAGACAAAAGAATAGGGACGGCACCTTCACCAGTGGGAGGGAGCTGTGAACGAGCAAAAGTCTCCACACACTAGGAAGCCCCTTCACGGGCAGAGACTGCGGGAGGCGGAGGAGGGAGCTTCGGAGCCGCAGAGGAGAACACAGCAACAGGGGTGCAGAGGGGAAAGCGGAGAGACTCCCGCATAGAGGATCGGTGCCGACCGGCACTCAGCAGCCCGAGAGGCTTGCCGGCTCACCCACCGAGGTGGGCGGGGCTGCGAGCTAAAGCTCGGGTTTCGGTTTCAGACGGAGCGCAGGGAAAGGACTGGGGTTGGCGGCTTGAACATAGCCTGAAGGGGGTAGTGCACCACGGCTAGCCGGGAGGGAGTCCGGGGGAAAGTCTGCACCTGCCAAAGAGGCAAGAGACTTTTCCTTCCCGCTTTGTTTCCTGATGCGCGAGGAGAGGGGTTTAAGAGCGCTGCTTTAACGAACTCCAGAGGCCAGCGCGAGCCGCGGCTGAAAGCACAGTCCCCAGAGACCGGCGTGAGCCGCGGTGGAAAGCGTGGTCCCCAGAGACTGGCGCGAGCCGCGGCTAAAAGCACGGACCTCAGAGACAGGCGCGAGCCGCGGCCAAAAGCGCGGATCCCAGAAACGGGCGCGAGCCGCGGCTAAAAGCACGGACCTCAGAGACAGGCGCGAGCCGCGGCTAAAAACGCGGATCCCAGAGACAGGCGCGAGCCGCGGCTAAAAACGCAGATCCCAGAGACGGACGGGAGACGCTAAGGCTGCTGCTGCCGCCACCAAGGGGCCTGTGTACGAGCACAGGTCACTATCGACACCCCTCTTCCGGGGAGCCTGCGCAGCCCGCCAATGCCAGGTTCCCGGGATCCAGTGACATCTGTCCAGGGAGAACACACGGCGGGCCTCAGGCTGGTGCAGCGTCACGCCGGCCTCTGCCGCCGCAGGCCTGCCCCACACGCCGTGCCCCTCTCTCCCCTCGGCCTGTGGGAGCCAGAGCCCCCGAGTCAGAGGCTCCTTTAACCCTGTCCTGTCTGAGTGAAAAACAGACGCCCTCCAGCGACCTACACGCAGAGGCAGGGCCAAATCCAAAGCTGAGCCCCTGGGAGCTGTGAGAACAAAGAAGTGAAAGGGAAATCTCTCCCAGCAGCCTCAGAAGCCGCGGATTAAAGCTCCACAATCAGCTTGATGTACCCTGCTTCTGTGGAATACATGAATAGACAGTGACTCATCCCAAATTGAGGTGGTGGACTTCGTATGCAAGATCTATGATTTTGTCCCCTTTTTCCTCTTTTTGTGAAAGTGTATGTGTACGCTTCTCTTTGAGATCTTGTCTGTATAGCTTTGCTTCCACCATTTGTCCTAGGGTTCTATCCGTCCATTGTTTTTTTTTTTTTTTTTTTTTTTCCTTTTTTCTCTATAAGAAAAAATTTTTTTTCTTAATAATTATTTTTAATAATTCTATTATACTTTACCTTCCCTCTTTCTTTCTTTCCTTCCCCCCTTTATACAACGAATCATCCCAAGTGGAGGAGGTGGTCTTTGAAAGCAAGATTTATGATTTTTTCCCCTTTACCTCTTTTCGTGAGGGTGTATGTGTAAGTTTCAGTGTAGGATTTTGTCTGTATAGCGTAGCTTTCAAAATTTGTCCTAAGGTTATACCCGTCCTTTTTCTTTTTTTTTTTTTTCTTTTTCCCCCTAAATAATTATGTTTTAATTCAATAACTTTATTATACTTTACTTCATTCTATTTTACTGTATCTACTTTCTGTCCTTTTTCCTTCCTTCCTTCCTTCCTTCCTCCCTCCTCCTTTCTTTCCTTCTGGCCTTCTTTCTTTCTGCCTCCCTTCCCTCCCTCCTTCCTCCCTTCCTTCCTTCCTTCCCTCCTTTCCTTCTTTCTTTCTATCTTCCTATTTCTACTAATTATCTCTACTTTCTCTCCCTTTTAATCTGAGCTGTGTGGATGAAAGGTTCTTGCTGCTCCTGCCAGGAATCAGGACTCTGCCTCTGAGGGGGGAGAGCCAACTTCAGGACACTGGTCCACAAGAGGTTTCCCAGCACCACATAATATCAAACGGCGAAAATCTCCCAGGGATCTCCACCTCAACACCAGCACCCAGCTTCACTCAACGGCCAGCAAGCTACAGTGCTGGACAACCTATGCCAAACAACTAGCAAAACAGAAACACAACCCCACCCATTAACAGAGAGGCTGCCTAAAATCATAATAAGTCCAGAGACACCCCAAAACACACCACCAGATGTGGACCTGCCCACCAGAGAGACAAGATCCAGCCTCATCCACCAGAACACAAGCACTAGTCCCCTCCACCAGGAAGCATACACAACCCACTAGACCAACCTTAGCCACTGGAGACAGACATCAAAAACAACAGGATCTACAAACCTGCAGCCTGCAAAAAAAAAAAAAAAAGGAGACCCCAAACACAGTAAGATAAGCAAAATGAGAAGACAGAAAAACACACAGCAGATGAAGAAGCAAGATAAAAATGCACCAGACCTAACAAATGAAGAGGTAATAGGCAGTCTACCTGAAAAAAGAATTCAGAATAATGATAGTAAAGATGATCCAGAATCTCGGAAATAGAATGGAGGCAGGGATGGAGAAGATGCAAGAAATGTTTAACAAAGATCTAGAAGAACTAAAGAACAAACAAACAGAGATGAACAACACAATAACTGAAATGAAAAATACACTAGATGGGATCAATAGCAGAATAACTGAGGCAGAACAACGGATAAGTGACCTGGAAGATAAAATAGTGGAAATAACTACTGCAGAGCAGAATAAAGAAAAAAGAATGAAAAGAACAGAGGACAGTCTCAGAGACCTCAGGGACAACATTAAACGCAACAACATTCGAATTATAGGGATTCCAGAGGATGAAGAGAAAAAGAAAGGGACTGAGAAAATATTTGAAGAGATTATAGTTGAAAACTTCCCTAATATGGGAAAGGAAATAGTTAACCAAGTCCAGGAAGCAGAGAGAGTCCCATACAGGATAAACCCAAGGAGAAATACACCAAGACACATATTAATCAAACTCTCAAAAATTAAATACAAAGAAAGCATATTAAAAGCAGCAAGGGGGAAAAAAAAAAAAAAAACAAATAACACACAAGGGAATCCCCATAAGGCTAACAGCTGATCTCTCAGCAGAAACTCTGCAAGCCAGAAGGGAGTGGCAGGGCATACTGAAAGTGATGAAGGAGAAAAGCCTGCAACCACGATTACTCTACCCAGCATAGATCTCATTCAGATTTGATGGAGAAATTAAAACCTTTACAGACAAGCAAAAGCTGAGAGAGTTCAGCACCACCAAACCAGCTTTACAACAACTGCTGAAGGAACTTCTCTAGACAAGAAACACAAGAGGAGGAAAGGACCTATAACAACGAACCCAAAACAATTTAGAAAATGGGAATAGGAACATGCATATCGATAATTACCTTAAATGTAAATGGACTAAATGCTCCCACCAAAAGACACAGATTGGCTGAATGGATACAAAAACAAGACCCATATATATGCTGTCTACAAGAGACCCACTTCAGACCTAGAGACACATACAGACTGAAAGTAAGGGGATGGAAAAAGATATTCCATGCAAATGGAAATCAAAAGAAAGCTGGAGTAGCAATTCTCATATCAGACAAAATAGACTTTAAAATAAAGACCATTACAAGAGACAAAGAAGGACACTACATAATGATTAAGGGATCGATCCAAAAAGAAGATATAACAATTGTAAATATTTATGCACCTAACACAGGAGCACCTCAATACATAAGGCAAAAACTAACAGCCATAAAAGGGGAAGTCGACAGTAATACACTCATAGTAGGGGACTTCAACACCCCACTTTCACCAATGGACACATCATCCAAAATGAAAATAAATAAGGAAACACAAGCTTTAAATGATACACTAAACAAGATTGACTTAATTGATATCTATAGGACACTCCATCCAAAAACAACAGAATACATATTTTTCTCAAGTGCTCATGGAATAATCTCCAGGATTGATCATATCTTGGGTCACAAATCAAGCCTTGGTAAATTTAAGAAAATTGAAATTGTATCAAGTATCTTTTCCGACCACAACGCCATGAGACTAGATATCAATTACAGGAAAAGATCTGTAAAAAATACAAACACATGGAGGCTAAACAATACATTACTCAATAATGAAGTGATCACTGAAGAAATCAAAGAGGAAATTAAAAAAATACCTAGAAACAAATGACAATGGAGACACAACGACCCAAAACCTATGGGATGCTGCAAAAGCAGTTCTAAGAGGGAAGTTTATAGCAATACAAGCCCACCTTAAGAAGCAGGAAACATCTCGAATAAACAACCTAACCTTACACCTAAAGCAATTAGAGAAAGAAGAACAAAAAAACCCCAAATTTAGTAGAAGGAAAGAAATTATAAAAATCAGATCAGAAATAAATGAAAAAGAAATGAAGGAAACAATAGCAAAGATCAATAAAACTAAAAGTTGGTTCTTTGAGAAGATAAACAAAATAGATAAACCATTAGCCAGACTCATCAAGAAAAAAGGGAGAAGACTCAAATCAATAGAATTAGAAATGAAAAAGGAGAAGTAACAACTGACACTGCAGAAATAAAAATGATCATGAGAGATTACTACAAGCAACTCTATGCCAATAAAATGGACAATCTGGAATAAATGGACAAATTCTTAGAAATGCACAAACTACCAAGACTGAATCAGGAAGAAATAGAAAATATGAACAGACCAATCACAAACACTGAAATTGAAACTGTGATTAAAAATCTTCCAACAAACAAAAGCCCAGGACCAGATGGCTTCACAGCCGAATTCTATCAAGCATTTAGAGAAGAGCTAACACCATCCTTCTCAAACTCTTCCAAAACATAGCAGAGGGAGGAACACTCCCCAATTCCTACTACGAGGCCACCATCACCTTGATAACAAAACCAGACAAGGATGTCACAAAGAAAGAAAACTACAGGCCAATATCACTGATGAACATAGATGCAAAAATCCTCAACAAAATACTAGCAAACAGAATCCAACAGCACATCAAAAGGATCATACACCATGATCAAGTGGGGTTTATTCCAGGAATGCAAGGATTCTTCAATATACGCAAATCTATCAATGGGATAAACCATATTAACAAATTGAAGGAGAAAAAACATATGATCATCTCAATAGATGCAGAGAAAGCTTTTGACAAAATTCAACACCCATTTATGATAAAAACCCTACAGAAAGTAGGCATAGAGGGACCTTTCCTCAACATAATAAAGGCCATGTATGACAAAGCCACAGCCAACATCATCCTCAATGGTGAAAAACTGAAAGCATTTCCACTAAGATCAGGAACAAGACAAGGTTGCCCACTCTCACCACTCTTATTCAACATAGTTTTGGAAGTTTTAGCCACAGCAATCAGAGAAGAAAAGGAAATAAAAGGAATCCAAATCGGAAAAGAAGAAGTAAAGCTGTCACTGTTTGCAGATGACATGATACTATACATAGAGAATCCTAAAGATGCTATCAGAAAATTACTACAGCTAATCAATGAATTTGGTAAAGTAGCAGGATACAAAATTAATGCACAGAAATCTCTGGCATTCCTATATACTAGTGATGAAAAATCTGAAAGTGAAATCAAGAAAACACTGCCATTTACCATTGCAACAAAAAGAATAAAATACCTAGGAATAAACCTAACTAGGGAGACAAAAGACCTGTATGCAGAAAATTATAAGACACTGATGAAAGAAATTAAAGACGATACAAATAGATGGAGAGATATACCATGTTCTTGGATTGGAAGAATCAACATTGTGAAAATGACTCTACTACCCAAAGCAATCTATAGATTCAATGCAATCCCTATCAAACTGTCACTGGCATTTTTCACAGAACTAGAACAAAAAATTTCACAATTTGTATGGAAACACAAAAGACCCCGAATAGCTAAAGCAATCTTGAGAGCGAAAAACGGAACTAGAGGAATCAGGCTCCCTGACTTCAGACTATACTACAAAGCTACAGTAATCAAGACAGTATGGTACTGGCACAAAAACAGAACGATAGATCAATGGAACAGAATAGAAAGCCCAGAGATAAACCCACGCACATATGGACACCTTATCTTTGATAATGGCGGCAGGAATATACAGTGGAGAAAGGACAGCCTCTTCAATAAGTGGTGCTGGGAAAACTGGACAGCTACATGTAAAAGTATGAGCTTAGATCACTCCCTAACACCATACACAAAAATAAGCTCAAAATGGATTAAAGACCTAAATGTAAGGCCAGAAACTATCAAACTTTTAGAGGAAAACATAGGCAGAACATTCTATGACATAAATCACAGCAAGATCCTTTTTGACCCAACTCCTAGAGCAATGGAAATAAAAACTAAAATAAACAAATGGGACCTAATGAAACTTCAAAGCTTTTGCACAGCAAAGGAAACCATAAACAAGACCAAAAGACAACCCTCAGAATGGGAGAAAATATTTGCAAATGAAGCAACTGACAAAGGATTAATCTCCGAAATTTACAAGCAGCTTATGCAGCTCAATAACAAAAAATACAAACAACCCAATCCAAAAATGGGCAGAAGACCTAAATAGACATTTCTCCAAAGAAGATATGCAGACTGCCAACAAGCACATGAAAGAATGCTCAACATCATTAATCATTAGAGAAATGCAAATCAAAACTACAATGAGATATCATCTCACACCAGTTAGAATGGCCATCATCAAAAAATCGAGAAACAATAAATGCTGGAGAGGGTGTGGAGAAAAGGGAACCCTCTTGCACTGCTGGTGGGAATGTGAATTGGTTTAGACACTATGGAGAATAGTATGGAGGTCCCTTAAAAAACTAAAAATAGAACTACCATATGACCCAGCAATCCCACTACTGGACATATACCCTGAGAAAACCAAAATTGAAAAAGAGGCATGTACCAAAATGTTCATCGCAGCTCTATTTACAATAGCTCGGAGATGGAAACAACCTAAGTGCCCATCGTCAGATGAATGGATAAAGAAGATGTGGCACATATACACAACGGAATATTACTCAGCGTTAAAAAGAAACGAAATTGAGCTATTTGTAATGAGGTGGATAGACCTCGAGTCTGTCATACAGAGTGAAGTAAGTCAGAAAGACAAAGACAAATACCGTATGCTAACACATATATATGGAATTTAAGAAAAAAAAAATGTTATGAAGAACCTAGGGATAAGACAGGAATAAAGACAGAGACCTACTGGAGAACGGACTTGAGGATATGGGGAGGGGGAGGGGTGAGCTATGGGAGGGCGAGGGAGAGGCATGGACATATATATACTAACAAACGTAAGGTAGATAGCTAATGGGAAACAGCCGCTTGGCTCAGGGATATCAGCTCGGTGCTTTGTGACTGCCTGGAGAGGTGGGATAGAGAGGGAAAGAAGGAGGGAGACGCAAGAGGGAAGAAATATGTGAACGTGTGTATATATATAACTGATTCACTTTGTTATAAAGTAGAAACTGACACACCATTGTAGAGCAATTTTAACCCAATAAAGATGTTAAAAAAAAAAAAAAAAAAATACTTAGGGAAGAATTTAACCAAGTAAGTGCAAGATTCACGTTGAAAAGTACAAAACTGTTAAAGAAATTGAAGAAGATCTAAATAAATATAAAGACATGCTGGATTCATGGACTGGAAGATAATCTTATTAAAATGTCACTACTGCCCAAATCGACTTATGGTTCCTTTGCAATTTCTATCAAAATCCCAGCTGATATCTTTCCAGAAATTGCCAAGCTAATTCTAAAATTCATATAGCAAATCAAGGAAAGAGAATAACCAAAACAATGTTGGTAAAGAACAAAGTGGGGGACTCACACATCCTGGTTTCAATACTCAGTTCAAAGCTACTGCAATCACAGTGTGGTACTGGAATAAGAACCGATATGTATATCAATGGAACAGAACTGACAGTATAGAAATAAACCGTCATATTTTTGGTCTATTGATTTTCAACAAGTGTACCTAAACAATTCAATGTGGAAAGAACTGTCTTTTCAAATGATACTGGGACAACTGTACATCCACACACAAAATAATGAAGCTGGACTCCTACACTTCACACCATATATGAAAATAAACTCCCAATGGATCAAATATCCAAATGTAAGAGCTAAGGCTATATAACTCTTAGAAGAAAACACAGGAGTAAATCTTTATGACCTTGCATTAGACAATAGTTTCTTAGATATGATACCAGAAGTACAAACAACCAAAGGAAAAATAGATGAATTGGATTTTATAAAAATTAAAAAGTTTGTGCTTCAAAGGACACTATCAAGCAAGTGAAAAAACATATAGAATGGGAGAAAGTACTACAGTTGGGAAGAATAAGAGGCAGTTGGGAGAAGAAAAGCGTAGTAGTTGCTAGGTGTGACAATCTCAAAATTTTGAACTATTACAAATAAAACAGCCACCCTGAATCACCCCAAAGGGCAGACCCAAGTTATTTTTGTTTTAGCGTTAATGCTTTTCTAAATCTGAGAAGGTGCCAGGATTCTAGTACAGAGAAAAAAGTGATGACAGCACCCTGAAGTGTGTAAAGTTTGGTGTGTACATAGTTATATAAAGGAAACCAACGCTAGCTGACTGCGGAAGCATTAGTGCAGCTCTGTGACCGCAGCTCAATTTGCCTTCATAGTGTGGCCACACCTCCCTTACTGATATTCTCAACAATGAGGTAAATAATTCAATAGGGATAAGGCTTTGATTTTCCCCGTAATCTCTCTTAGTGCTTATGTTCTTGGTGTCATATTATTTTTACTTTTTTTTTTTCTTCTTTTTTTTTTTTTTGTGGTACGCGGGCCTCTCACTGTTGTGGCCTCTCCCACTGTGGTGCACAGGCCCTGGACGCGCAGGCCCAGCGTCCACGTCACACGGGCCCAGCCGCTCCGCGGCATGAGGGATCCTCCCGGACCGGGGCACGAACCCGCATCCCCCGCATCGGCTGGTGGGCTCTCATCCACTGCACCACCAGGGAAGCCCTTGGTACCATATTAATGTACCACAGAGAAGGCAGCATATGAATGTCCTCTGTCTGGTTAAGTTATATAGCATTTCTACATTGTAGAGTACTACAGTTTCTAAAATCATGGAGCTTGTATTGCTAGAACCAATGAAGTGACTAAAAGAATTTTTAAAAATAAGCCATCAGTCTGGACCTTCATAGGTGAATGAAGGAGAAACACTTTAAAGTCAGAAAAAAAAGTATACTTAACATTTAGAATTATCAACCACTTCTGGTTTTCCATAATATATTTAATTCCTGATTTTATCTGAAAGAGATATGATTACTGCTAACATTTAAAAAGTGGTACTTTATTAATTAACAAGCTCTTGGCTCATTTTGGAGGTTGATTTCAGATATAAAATAGACTACCAACACTGCTAACTACTTCACCTGATATTTGTCAATAACATACAGGCTTCATTCCAGAAACCTACTGACTTATAATTACCTGCAACCCGGTGATGAATCAAGGCTTTGTGGGGCCTGAAGCTCATCTACTTTGGAAAATCCTATCTAATAAAAACATGCAAAATTATGAATACAAAAATCGGTAGGACCCTTCTCAAGACCTTGGAAGGAACCTCTGCAAGTGAGGAGCCCTGAAGCCTAAGCTTCATTGAATTCATGATAAATCCACCTAAGCTGGGACCCTTTTCCAAACATTTAATGCAGGAAACTTATAAACACCCCAGTAATATGTCATTATAGAAAGTAAAATAACTTAACTCGAGGGTGGCATCTTCCCTTGGTGGCTAGCCTTTGGAAAGAGAGGCAATAAAGTTTATATCTCACCATGGCAAATGCTTCCTGATGCAAATTAGCTATGTCTATTAGAAAGACTTATCCCAAAATAAAGACTTACTGTACTGTGACAATCTTTTTTTTTTTTTTTTTTTTTTTTTTTTTCCTTTCATTTGCTGTACACAGGCCTCTCACCATTGTGGCCTCTACCGTTTCGGAGCACAGACTCCAGACATACAGGCTCAGCGGTCATGGCTCACAGGCCTAGCCACTCCGCGGCATGTGGGATCTTCCCGGACCGGGGCACGAACCCGTGTCCCCTGCGTCGGCAGGCGGGCTCCCAACCACTGCGCCACCAGGGAAGCCCTGTGACAATCTTTTGAAAGTAACTATGAATGAGTTTTAGGAGTACAGTACTAATTCATTTACAACACCAGATAGATCTGATTCTTTCACTACCTTTTTCTGTCATTTAAGAGGAAAACAAATTCAAAAGGAACAAGTTGGTGCCTCTTCCATTACAAATATTTTCTAACCTACCATGCATTTTCTACTTCATCACCCCCGTCCCTCACCTTGTTACCTTGCTGCATAGATGCTCGAATAGCTCTCATATATGTTTTCCCATCAACATCCATCTTTCTCCTTCCAGTATGAAACCTTCTTGGGGACAAAGTCCCAGCCCTATGCGTCTTTGTAACCCCAGCACTTAGTACAGTGCTGACACACAGTGGGCAGGGCACTCAGTGAATGTTTTTGAATGAATTCATTAATTTTTAAACTGTGATTTATTTATTTATTATCACAATGTATTTTCCCGTGTTGCCTACATAACTATAGTGAAACTCTGATTCCTATAGGAACTCTTGCTCTTACTGGATGTTTAGGAAATGTGGTGAGTTTAAGACGTTGTATTGTCACTACTAAAACCTCCTGGTGAAGGGACCTCATGAGCCTGTTCTCCGGTGTGCAGCCAAAAGAAAAACTGACCCTTGGTACTCTCTCCCCAAGGTAGGCATCAGCAAACTAACAAGGGAAAGGAAGGAGGGCACTAAAAATAGGCATCTGCAGGAATTGCTAATCCAGCTCCAGACACAGCCTCAACAGCTTCATTAACCCAAAATGTGTGAACTGTGTGAAACAGGATTTCTGACCCACAAGGCAGGTAAGAGAGTCTTCTCCAAAGCCAGGTGTAGAACAGCTCTTTTTTACCTTGAGTCTGAAATCACCTTCGGGCCATTGAACATACCCTCTATCATTTCCTCGTGTCATGAGAAATCACAGAATTTTTGAGCTGAAGGGGTGTAAAACCCACACTTCTTATTGAAGAGTAGTCAGCAAAGAAAGTATATTGAATTAGGCTACAGCAATGTATTTCCTATATACTTTTCACACTACAGCTGAACACAAACAATGTCTTTTTCCATACCTCAAAGGTTCCCATTGGCCACAGATAATTCACTTCAGAGATATATGCTTTTTGAAAAATAATGTTCTGGGTGGCTGGGGAGATCCCTGTGGTGGGTGTTCAGGAATTCTTTCTGCTTTACCATTTAAAAGAGCTAATAATGGTTGGGGAAGCACCCACACCTTTTGCTCCCTGAAGAATTCGGTGCTAAACTTAGTTCTTTGCAGCTCTGTGTTGCATATATTTTAAGCAGTTAGGAACTTTGCACATGAGGAGGATTCAAAGTTAAATTCAAAAGTGGAACTTCATGGACCATTCGCATATTGGAGAGGCATCAATGGGATTCCATGACAATGCTTATTTGAGTGTTTTTCCTTGATGCCTTTTATTGCCCATACCAAAGATCAGTACTATGGAAAGCAGAGCGTTTCATATATATGACTTATACAAGTCTCTTGGCCTCTTTATTCTTTAGTTTCCTCATTTGAAAAAATAAAATAAATGGCTCTCAAGACATGTTTTCCAGAATTCATACTGGTCTTACATCCAGCTAACCAATAACTGCATGACACTTTTACACACAGTTTTTTACACGTATCCATCTTCTATTTCACTTACTACTTGTGGAAAAACTGCATTCCATGCCGGGCCTGGATGTTCCAAAGCTCAGTTCTGTGAGTAAATTGCAACCAAGATTTCTACAAAAAAAGACACAAGCAAAGGAAGAAGAAACATATGTATTCTTCCAGAACATTTATCCTTTGGCAATCATTGTAATTTATATATGATGAAACATAACATCACTACTCCCTCCATACACTAAAGAAATCTCACTGTGGAAGATATTATGATTTATACTTTCATGATTATATATGTGGTGCATTAGACAGAAAATAGTAAATGTTCATTAAATACTTGTGTTAAGTGATCTTTATTTCTCTAGAAAGGCAGCACTCTCTAGAAAGGCAGCATTTTTGGCTGGATAATTCTTTGCCATGGGAGGCTCCCCTGAACAGTTGGATGTTAAGTAGCATCTCTGACCTCTGTCCACTAGATGCCAGTAGCATATACAGTTGTGACAAGGAAAAATATCTCCAGACACTACCAAATGTCACCTGCGTGCAAAAATCACCCTGGTTGAGAACCACTGCTCCATAAAGATTCCTCTGATCTGTGTAATAATTCTCAAACTAATCTTTGCTGGAGACAAAAAGGATTTGCTACATAATTTTAGTAGTAATTTTAATCATATTTCAAAATGAGTAACAAATTAATTTTTAAAAAATAAGCTTTATAAAAATTCCAAATATAATGAAGTTATATTTGTAACTTACATAAACTGCCAAAAAGGTAGTGGTTCACATGTACGTTTTTTGATACACGGTATTTTATTGCAGGATAAATCTCTAGGAAAGGTAAAAGGAAAATTTTGCCTCAATTAGCTATTAGATATCTAATTAGTAGGAATAACTAGTAGAAGTTAGAATGATAATAACAAATAAGAAGTTTTGTTCTAATCTCCAAACCTTAGGAATTACTATTTGAACCTTCCAGAGCCCCTAACCCTGCCTTCACCTCTCTTTAGAGTGTCACCTTCAGGATCTTCATAAATTAAATATACAACTAGAGATCTTTATAGATTTTGGAGTTAATCTTTCCTGAGAGCAGAGGCATTGATTAGATTCCAACATTTGTGACCTTATCAAATTCTAGACTTTGAGCTCAACGTTTTTATCTCTATATATCATTATAATTTCTAATATTAGAAGGAATATTCATATATTTACACATTTCCTGGTATAGTTCTGTTTCTCTAGGCCAATTCATTACCGGAAGAAATAAAAGATACCCTTTCACAAAACTTGAAAGGATGTTACTCCTATCATTCATATGTAACGTTAATCCAAGATTACACTTTCTATCATATTGACTTTTATTCGAAAATACCTACTCTTGACAATAGTTGTCTATGTTATTTCCATTGATTTCAGCTTATTCTCTCATTTCACCTGGATGGGTATAACTGTCTTCTGACTGGTGTTTCCATCTCTACCATCTCCCTTTCTAAAACATGCTCCATGGGATCACCAGATTAACTGCTCTGACCTCGGAATCAGTCTCACTGTCAGCAGGTGATTACTGAACAGGCACTGGATGGAGCTTGGACCTACCCAACAGCAAACCTGCTCTATCAATGGGATCAGCCTCGTACACCAACAGACACACACCAGCTCCAGGAATACCACCGTGCAAAAGCGTGTGTGACCAGAACTCTCACTTGCAGGCCAGAAGCAGCCATGGACTCAGCTGGGTCCTGACCCTGCCCATCAGAATGCCAATACAAGATTAGGGATACCACAGACCCTGTAGATAGTTGTTGTCAGGGACAGTGATCCTACACCAACTCTGTGACTCCTGGGTCCTGCAGCCAGAACCCAGGGCCTGTGTCTTCCTCCCAGTAGCCAGCATAGCCCCAGGACCAGTGACTGGGCATTAACCCTGATATCACCTGGACTCCAATTCTACCCATAAATAATCCAACACTAGATTTGGTGTCCTCCAGAGTTGTGCAGCCAGCTGCCTTATGATTTAGCCTCACCGACAGCCTCCCTACAAGGCAGAGCCTGGAAAAGAAGCAGTCTGGGGGCAGCCAAGCCTACCAGACCACCCACAGTAGTCAGCCCACCACAACAGAACAGCCCAAGCAGCCCACATAGGGGGTACACTTAGAACATATAGTTCTAATGACCAGGGGACAGTGGGCTCCTGGGACACAGAGGACCCCTCCTACAAAAAGCCACTTCTCCAAGGTCAGGAAAGGTAACGAACCTACTACATATATAGCAATAAAAACAACAAGTTAAGAAAAATGACATGACACAGAAACACGATCCAAATGAAGGAACAAGATAAGAGCTCAGAAGATCTGAGTGAAGTGGAGACAGCCAATCTCCTCAACAAAGAATTCAAGTAAGGACTCTAAAGATGATCAAAGAACTCAGAAGAACCCATGACCAAAGCAAGAAGTTAGAATTTTTTAAAAAAGAGTTAGACCATTAAAGAACAACAAAACAGAGGTGAGGAATACAATAACTAAAATGAAAAATACACTAAAAGGAAACTACTGTAAACTAAATGATACAGAGGAATGAATCAGAAAACTGAAGGACAGAGTACTGGCAATCACTGAAGATGAACGGTAAAACAACAGATTAAAATGAAATGAGGAAAGTTGAACAGACCTGTGAAACAACATCAAGTGTACTAATATTTGCAACATATTGGTCCCAGAAGCAAAAAAGGAAAGAAAAAGCAGTGTAGAATACACCTGGAGACATAAAAGCTGAAAACTTCCATAACCTGGGAAAGAAAACAGACATCCATGACCAGTAAACACAGTAAGGGCAAAACCGGATCAACCCAAAGAGGACCACAACAAGACTTATTGTAATTAAAATGACAAAAAAATAAAGATAAAAAGACACTATTAAAGGGAGCGAAGGAAAAGCGTCAAGTTACAAACATGGGAACTTGCATAAAGTTATCAGCTGACTTTTCAGGATAACCTCTGCATGCCAGAAGGGAATGGCATGGTATATTTAAAGTCCTGAAAGGGAAAAGTCTATAACTAAAAATACTCTACCTAGCAAGGCTCTCCTTCAGGTTTGATGGTGAGATCTATAGTTTTACAGAGAAGCAAAACTAAAACAGCTCAGCATCGCCAAACCAGCTTTATGAGAAATTTTAAAGGGGCTTTTCTCAGTGAAAAAGAAAAGGCCACGGCTGAAACATAAAAATTAGGAAAGGAAACTTACTAAAGGAAAAACCTCAATGGATAAAACAAATATTCAACAAAAGCAGGAAATCAACCATGTACATAGCTAATGGGAAGGATGAAAGAAAACAGTTATAAAATCATCTATATTCAAAATAAGAAAGTTCAGGGGCACACAAAACAAGTAGATGTAAAATATAAGGTCAAATTCAGTAACTCTGGGGGAGCAGAGTAACAGTGCAGGGTTGTTAGTGTCCATGTGAAATTAAGAGCTCAGCAACTTAAATAATCACACACACACACACACACACACACACACACACACACACACACAACTGAAAGTAATCCAAACATAATATTAAAGATAGTCCTCACATCACAGATGATGGGAAGAAAGGAACACGGAAGAAATTAAAGAGGGATTCTAAAAATACCCAAGACAAATGAAAATGAACACACAATGATCCAAAATCTATGGGACACAGCCAATGCAGTTCACAGGGGGAAGTTATAGTGATACAAGCTTATTCTTAGGAAGCAAGAAAAATATCAAATAAACAACCTAACATTACACCTGAAGGAATTAGAAAAAGAAGAAAAAACAAAACTCAAAGCTGTCAGAAAGAAAAAAATTAAGAAAACAATGTCATATGCAATCACACCAAAAACAGTAAGATATTTAGGAACAAACACCCCTAAGCAGGTAAAAGACAGGTACTCAGAGATCTACCAACCATTGGTGAAAGAAGTTGAGGGCAACAGAAAAAGATGGGAAAATATAGCAGGTGCATGGACTGGAAGAATTAATACTGTTAAAATAACCATACTACCAAAGACAATCTACAGATTTAATGCAATCCCTATCAGAATACCAAAGCATTTTCACAGAACTTGAAAAAGCAATTTTAAAATTTCTATAGAAACACAAAGACCCCAAATAACCAAACAATCTTGAGAAAGAACAGAGCTGGAGGCATCATGCACCTTGACTTCAGATTATACTGCAAAGCGACAGTAATCAAAGCGAATTGGACAGGAGCAAAAACAGACTCAAAGATCACTGGAATAGAATAGAGATCCCAGAACGAAGCCCACACACTTATATTTAATTGATTTATGACAAAGCAGGCAATATGGAGAAAAAACTGTCTCTTCAATAAGTGGTACTGAGAAAACTGGTCAGCTACATGGAAAATAATAAAATTAGAGTACTTTAGCACACCATATATAAAATAAATGCAAAACTGAATAAAGACTTAAATATAGGACCATAAACCCCCTAGAGGAAAATACAGAACATTCTTCAACATAAATGATAGCAACAGTTTTGGGTTCAGTCTACTAAGGCAAATGAAACAAAAGCAAAAATAAACAAATGGGACTTCACTACACTTCAAAGATTTTGCACAGCAAAGGAAACCAAAGACAAAATAAAAGACCAGCTGCTGAGGCAGAGACAATATTTGCACATGATAAGAGGTTAACACCAAAAAGATGACCAAGAAGGGTTCATATCTAAACTACAGAAACAGCACATACAACTCAATATCAGAAAAACACCCAGAATTTTTTTTAAAGATATGAGAAGACGTAAATAGACATTTTTCCAAGGAAAAAATACAGAGAGACGGCCAGAACTCACAAAGATGCTAAACATAGCCCATCCGGCAATAAAATGCAAATCAAACCAATGAGATATATCACCTCAGGCTTGTCAGAATGGCTCTCATCAAAAAGGTCACAAATAACAAAGGTTAGTGAGGATGTGGAGAAAGGGAAACTCTTGTACACTCTTGATGTGAATGTGAAGTAGTGCAGCTACTGTGGAAAGCAGAATGGAGGTTCCACAAAAAACTGAAAACAGAACTACCATAATATCTTGCAATTTCACTCGGGTTTATAAGAAGAAAACAAAAACACTATTTCAAAAAAATAACTGCACACCAATGTTCATAACAGTGTTATTTACCATAGACAAGATACAGAGTCAAACTAAGTGTTCATCAATAGGTCAGGGGATAAAAAAAAATTTTTTATGATGACTTCAGCAAAGCATGAAATTTTGCCATTTGCAAGAACATGGATGGACCTGGTGGGTATTATGCTTAGTAAAATAAGCCACAGAGAAAACAAGCCTGGTAGGTTATCACTTACACGTGGCATCTAAAAAATTGAATACAACAACAACAACAACAACAACAAAACAGACTCACAGATTAAAGAACAGGCTAATGGTTACCAGCAGGGAGAGACAGGGTGGACAAGCAAAATAGTGGTAGGAGATTCTGAGGAAGAATCCAGTATGTATAAAATCAATAATCTACAGTGACGTACTGTATAGCATGGGGAATAGAGCCACTCTTTTATAATAAGTATAAATGGAGAACAACCTAAACATTTATAAAGCACTATGTTGTACCTCTGAAACTAATATAATAATGTAAATTAATGATACATCAATAAAATATAAAGTAAGAAACAATAAAGAGGAGATTATTAGATAGAAATCAATTAAATAAACACAAGTTTTGGAAATCAATGAATTAAAAAACAACATGTAAGACACAACATTGGCATTTAAAGTGTACGATCTATTCATTTAAAAGAAATCATTTAAGTGGTGAAAAATGGTACCCATTCTCACCATTTTGTATATCTGGCATAAATTATTATCTACAAAAATATGTTACAAATACTCAAAAAGAAAGAGAAAATTTGGATTAACCAATTTTAGTATACAAATTTAATATCAAAGTCTCTATGTAACATTGATTTGAATAAGTTCTGTTAGCCACCTCTAGTTTCTTTGTGATGTAAAATCTTTTAAACCATAAAAATCAGCCTTTCTACATTATTCCATTAGACATACATAGAAGTTAAAAGAAATGAGAAGACAGAACAATCAACCAAGAAGGTGAATTTACTGAGAAACAGTCGTTCATTCTCCCTCTTCCTTTTCTTTTCCTCCTTTTCCAGGTCTCTTTCGATTCCAAACAAGAGAAGTCTTGAGAATTCTGAGAATATTTCTTTCAGGGCTTCAAATCACCATACCTACATCCTCTGCCACAACTACACACACAGGAACAAAAATAAACGTCTGCTATCTACTCATGTAGGGGAGATTCATGCAAAATAAACTTCTACATGGAGACCAACAGGTGAGTTTTCTACCTGTTCTTTATAATGTCTTTCCATTACCATAAATCCCACACATTATGAGGCAGAAGGGGTTATGTGAGCTCTTCCTTGAAGTCAAAAAACTTGCATTCATTTCAAGTACCAGGTGATCATAGGGTACAGCCAGGGAAGGTGCCAACCCCTCGGGGGGGAGGGTCGGTGAATGGGTTCCCGCAGCCATGCACCTCCTGATGTACAGATTCTGGAGAAACAAAGGGCGGTCCCATTGCAGACACCCTGTCAGTTGCAGGGGGCATGGGGTATGGGAGGCAATATTTTTCTCTCAACAATTCCCAGGGCAGCAACCACTCCCTACCCCATCCCCATACTCCTTTCACCCTTTCTCCCTCCACTGTTGGGTCCCCAGGGGCAGCATTTCTTAAGCGGGAGCCCTCAGGCACCATCTCTGCACTCTGGATTCTTCCTGGATCCTGGAACATTCTGGGATACGAAGCCAGGTCTGCAAGGCCGCTGGGGTGCAGTCGGACCTGGAGGGGAACTGGAACCCTGAAGCCTACCCACGTCCTTGAAGCCGAGGGAGGAACACATCCACCTAACAGTACTTCTCAGGGCTCAGCGTGTTTCCCATCCGACGGTGATCCATACTCACTTGAGGCAGCAAGGACTGCCTCTAACTGGCCCCCTCGATTCTGCCTTAAGGGTTCTCACACATGTGTGAGAGTGCAGGTCCCGGCTCTCTTTAGTCAGCTGAGGCCAGTGCTGCCCTGTTCCCTCCAGTCCCATCCCCCAGGCCCTCCCTCTGGGACTGTACCTAATAGAAGAAAGAGCACAGATGAATTGGCTGAATCAAGGGACCTGGGAGCCTGGGTATGAGTTTGAAGACCGAGAACCCAAGGCGCAATTACATATTATTGGAAACTCTTGTGGGGTGTGTGTGGGGAGGTTAGGAGGCTGAGAGGCTGAGTCGACTTGATGAGTCCAGGCCCAGGACACTACACAGCCCCGCCCCCCTTCCCTGCCATCAGAAAAGGGGTGCCACCTCTGCACTTTCCTCACCCAGATTCTCCTCCAGAAGAGCAGGTGGCCCTCCTCTGAGGGCAGGGGCAAGACAAGGCTCCAAGTCCCCCTGCACTAAGGCGCTACTGGAAGCTCTTCCTGAACAACAGTGTTGCCTTGGAGCGAACCCGTGCACCCCCAAAGTTGGTCTCTTCCTGCAGCTGAGGGACGCAGGCTTTAAGTCAGCTGCCTTGGCTTTAAATCAATCAGCCCCCCCCCACCTTTAAGTCAGATGACCCGACTTTAAATCACTGTGTGCCTCTCAAGCCTGCAACTTCAAAAGTTGGGAACTTCCCTTTGATCCCAGCAGCCTACATAGCTGAATGCACACTGTAGTCAACCCCAAGCCTGGCTTAGAGACAAGATATAAAGTAAGGGGATGGGCGTGCACTCATGGTGATGAGAGTGTACTTCATGTACCAGAAGGGTCTAGGTACTCTGGGGTAGAGCAAGCAGTGCACAATACAGCAGCTCCCTGGCAAAACTGGTGATGCACAGGGAGAGTGGGCACACCCATGCAGGCAGAGGTTCCAGGACGGGAGGTGGGGCACAGCCAGCCAGGAGGGTGTGAAAGCGGAGGATCTGAGCCTTCTTGAGAAAGGCAGACACAGAGGATGGATGAGAAACAAAGACCAGATGAAATATGGATTTGAAAAACACACCCTGCTCTTGAAATTGGGGTGGAGAACACCCCAGATTTGAGTCTTCTTACTCCCCAGTACCTAGTGCTTTGTCATTTGCCCAATTACTTATAAAATTTACTGATAAGATCTAGCCCATAGAATACTGCATTTGTAGTGGTATCGCGTGTTAATGTTTCTATACTGGAATAATCTTTTCTACAAGAAACATGTACACTATCTGACATAAATTAAACCCCCTCTTTATAAAGTACTATACCGGACTTCCCTGGTGGCGCAGTGGTTAAGAATCTGCCGGCCAACACAAGGGACATGGGTTCAAGCCCAGGTCAGGGAAGTTTCCACATGCTGATGAGCAGGTATGCCCATGAACCACTCCTCCTGAGACTGCAGGCCACAACTACTGAAGCCCGCGCACCTAGATCCGGTGCTCCGCAGCAAGCGCAGCAAGAGAAGCCACTGAAATGAGAAGCCGGCGCACCACAACAAAGAGTAGCCCCCCCACACCACAACTAGAGAAAGCCCGCGCATAGCAACGAAGACGCAACGCAGCCAAAAATTAATTAATTAATTATTATTATTATTATTATTTTTTAAGTACTATATCCTTCTGTACAACTTCTCTGGGAAGAACAGAGAGATGGCATGATAGAGTGAGAAAGATGAATATTTAGTGCACATCTCTCATGCAGGTGCTCTGCCGGCTCAGATACATTTATCCCCAGTTTACAAACGAGGAAATAAGCTCAGAGACGTTTAGTAATTTTCCCAAAGCCAAACAGCTATTGAGTTCCAGAACCAGGATCTGGACCAAGTCTGTTACCTTCAAAGCCTAAGTCCTCATCACAACAAAACTCAATTAATATTTACATTTATCGAATTACATTGAAAACTGGGGAGTTTGTGGCACAATCCTGAATAAGAGTGAGAAAGAAAGAAATAGCATTGCTCCTACAGTCAACCAAAATTTTTGGAGAAGCTGCTAGATGCATGGCCCTTTTTGGGGTTCAGCAGTGATCACGACGGGAAGAGTCCTGCTTTCATGAACCATGCAGTGGGGAGGAGAGACGGGTGTAACTTGGGTGAGGGATTTCACCTTGCTGGGTCTCTGTTTTCTCATCTGGAAAATGGTACGTGTGCTCCTCATTTCGTGGGATTGTCCAGCCCTCACATTCTCTGATTCCATGAGAAGCATTTGTTTTCCTGTTTCTTTAAAATTCATTCAGGCCATGAGCCGTGATGAATGATGTTAGCTGCTCCCCAAATCACTCTATTTCCACCCTTTTCCTGTGATCAGGTCCCAAAACATGACTCACAATCAGTCAAATCACAGAACATAAGGGGCACCTGGCAGAAAAATTACAACCCTTGCTTCTCAGGAGCTCTGCCTTCTACCTGCCAGCTAAACTTAACTCACCTGGCACAAAGTGGCCATCCCTGGTTTCACATCAACGTGATCTCAGGCACAAACCTCCTTGTTCTTCCATTTCGTCTTTAAGTTACTTGTTGAAACAACTGTACAAACATGACAAAGATATAAAATCAGGCATCTTTTGTCCCCAGTGCCTACTAATAAATGATTTTCTGCCACTTTAATGATAAAGATAGAACATTTTAACATTCTGCTGACCTTATTATTTGTCATTTTTGTTGATATTTCTATTGAATACGTCTGTCAATATTTTAACAATGGAACATTTATTTAGGTTGTTCCACACCCAGCCTTTAGTGGTAAAGGTTTTGTTGTTATATTTCTATTATGTTTCCTTTAAAAATCATTATCCTATTTAAATGGATTAAGTCAATTCTATAGGCATTGATCTTATGATATTGATGAAATGAATACCTAGAGGGCAGTAGTACAAGTTGATGGGACTTGAGAACCTCTATTAGCACAGTTAAGTATAAATATTATCTATATGTAAACCAAAGTACATGCTGAGTGAGATTCTCCGACTCTTTTTCACTGTCTGCCCCTCAAGCCTGTGAGAAATGGAATATTTCTTGCCAGCTCAGTAAACAAAGTATGTCACAGTCATCAGCACTTGCAGCCCTCCAGTGTGAGCCGCGGGCTCTGAGTAATTCAGGATATGCAAATAGAGAATGCAGGCCCCAGAGAGCTGAGGTGCATATGAAAGGAAGGATTTCAGTGAGCCCAGACTCTGGCATCTTCGTATACAAAGAAAAGCGCTACATTCCTCACGTTGGGAGAGCTGGTCTTCCTGAGCTAACAATCACCTTTTAATGTTCCCCAATACCTGCGCCAGGCCCCTGCCCCGTCCCCTCCCTCCGATACTGTAGCTCAGGGAGGAAGGAGCTCAGAGGGACTCGGCTGAATAAGGGGCCTACGAGTGTCGGGAGGAGTTTTCAGCCGCTTTTCCCGCAGTTGGGAGGAGGGGCGCTGAGGCTGCAGCCGGACCCTGCTCCACCCTTGCCCCGTTTCCTCTCAGGACGCTCAGGACGACCTGCTCCCTACGCCCCACAGGCCGCGCGAGCCAGGCCGAGGGCAGGGGGGAGAGGAGGTACCCAAGTTCCCCAGGAGCAGACGCTGGGGGCCGCACTTTCTGCACAGCAGCGGCGGGTGGCAGCGAACCCCTGTCCCTCAGAAGCTGGTCTTGCGCTGCCGCCCGGACACCGGATCAGGCAGAGGGTCGGCGCCCACTTACCCGGTCCGCCGTCCCCACGACTGTCGCGGCTTCGGCCGCCGGGGCCCCTCCAGAACCGACAGCCTCAGTGCGGCCGCCCTCCCCTCGGCCTCCGGGGAGTTCCGTGACGGCGGAGGGAAGAGACCTCGAGCTGCGAGAGTTCCAGCTCTGCGGAAACGCGCGCTCGGTTCTGGGCGCAGGGGGTAGGACGGCTCTGCCCCGAGGCCTTCCGGGAGGAAGGGGGGCACCGGGGGAGGGAGCCGCCAGGAGCGCAGGGCCCCGTCGGGGTTCCTGGAGGGTCGGCCCGGCCTGGGGGGCCCCCACTGTTACCGCAGCCCAGGCCTTTTTCCTGGAATCCTACACAAAAATGTTAGAAAGATACACGGTCTATAGTAAATATTCACAAATGACTGCTGCTGCTGTGCTTACTGCCCTATAAAAGGCGTAAAATCCATAAAACACTTTAAGTTCAAAATTAAATATGAATTTTTACCTTTCTAATTATGTCTCTGCTATTCACAATTGTTCTCAATGGATCAGAAACTGTGGCCTCACTAGTTAAAAATGAGCTTGTTAAAAAAATGGAAATCAGGCCCACCGGACCTACTGAATCACAAACTGCACTTTTACAATCTCCCCAGTGTACTTGTGTACCCAAGAATAGTTGAAAGGTACATTTCTACCTCGACATGTCTTTTCTGAGAAATACACACATTTTATCCAATTTGATATAAAGAAAACATTAAAAAATGCATATGCCTGTGTTGAAACCATCATTTTATCATTTCTTTTTCAGATAAGTATAGTCTCTATACGGGTTTTGTGAATCACATGCCATACTCTTTTCTTGTAGCTAGAAATAAGTAGAGAAAGTTACTTTGTTATATATATATATATATATATATATATATATATATATATATATATATATATATATATATATTTGTGATAATTGAAGACACTCTTCTAAATTAAAACCAGATCTCTTAACTTGCTGTTTTCTTCTTGGGTCGCATTATGAAGTCTTCCTGTGGCCACATGGCATGTGTACCTTTAATTTCAGGGACTACTGACATTCCAGGATATGACCATAGATGTCTCTCAAGAAGAGTAAGAATGCTTGGACCAAGATCAGTGGGAATCTTACAGGGATGTGATGTTAGAGGAGTATAGGAACATCCTCTCCTTGGGTGAGGATCCCTTCTTTCCAGAATTCCTTATCCAAACACAGCGTTTAGAGTGCTTCTTTTGTAGAATGTCTCCTGGAATCTTCTGCTTCCTACAATAGGGTTTCAGATTGCAATGTTTCAGGAAATATTGGGAGTTCGTGTGTATAATTTATCTTATTCTTTTAAAACTGCAGCCTCCCTCAGCCGCATAGCACAGGGAGAGCAGCTTGGTGCTTTGTGAACACCTAGAGGGGTGGGATAGAGACGGTGGGAGGGAGGAAGATGCAAAGGGGAAGAAATATGGGAACATATACATATGTATAACTGATTCCCTTTGTTATAAAGCAGAAAATAACACATCATTGTAAAGCAATTATACTCCAATAAAGATGTTAAAAAAATAATAAAAAATAAAATAAAATTGCAGCCTCCCTTTTCATATACTTTGTAACTGCTTGGGATGTGTCTATATGAACTGTGTACTATATGCTTTTGTTGTAGTCCTTACAATATTTTATTGTCTTATTTTCTGTAACAATTTTCCATGGATTCTTTGGGCTTAAGGTATATTAAAGGAAAACTGTGATTCTGGGACTTCTCTGCTGATTCAGTGCTTAAGAATTCGCCTGCCAATGCAGGGGACACAGGTTCGATCCCTGGTCCGGGAAGATACCACGTTCCACGGAGTAACTAAACCAGTGGGACACAACTACTGAGCCTCTGTGCCACAATTACTGAAGCCGGTGCACCTTGACTCAGTGCGCCATTTATTTTTTGGATAAGAAAACCACCTCTGAGTGATTAAAATTTAGACCAGCTAGTCAAAATGCTTTATCACCTGTTCTTAAAAACACTGATCAATGGAACAAGTTTTACTGGGGATAACAGTGTAATTGTATTCTGGAGTTCATATCGGCAATATGGTTTATGACCTTCATGCTGGATCACGACATTTCAATGGTATAACTGCTATTAATTGTCTGTTTGTTCAACGATTAAAGTCTCACATGATCTGAGTTCACACTGGAGTCATCCTGGTTGCTTTCTGTCTATTGCAGATTTCTTCCAGTATGAAAGGACAAGAGCAATACGGCTTACTTTACAAAATGTCTGCAAGCTAAATGATGATAACATCTACATTCAATTAATTTATACACACCTTACTGTAGAACCGGGTTTGTTACAGTGGCAGAGCCCGGTAATTATGTAAAACTGAAACCTTTATCTGCATGGGTTCAAGTCCTCTTCCTAAGAATATGTTTATAATCAACATTCTTTCACAAATGACCCAATTTAATTCACCATAGCATTGCTCATATTAACTAAATGGAAAATCCTAGGCTATATACAAATCCAGAAAGGGCCCAAAATCATCAGCCCCCATGGATTATTACAAACCATTGCTGAGCCTTTCAAATTACTTATTAAAGAACCTCTATGTCCATCAACATCATCAATTTATATATTTTTGCCCCATTGCTAGCTTTAACCCTGTCTCTCACAACTTGAATTCCTCTTCCCGTATCTTATCCACTAATTAATATAAATGTAGGCATACTATTTATATTAGCCCTATCACACCTAGCCATTTATTCCATCCTCTGATCTGGATGAGCCTCACATTCAAAATACTCACTCACTGGAGGCCTCGTGAGTAGAGAGTAGAACATACTATCTCATATAAAGTAACGTAGCAGTTATTCCATTCTCAGTCTTTCTGATAAATGGATCATTTACACTTTCAACAGTAATTATTACACGAGAACACCTATGACTAATTTTCTCCTGACCACTCCCCAGAATTTGATTATCTCCTCAGTAGCAGAAAGCCAATGAAACCCCACTTGATTTCACAGAAGTAGAATCAAAACCTGTATATGTCTTCAATGTAGAAAATGTAGCAGGCCCATTCCCCCGTCCTTCCTAGAGAATATGTCAATTGCCTTATAATAAACGTTTCCACAACAATCTATTTTTAGGAGCATTCGACAATCCCTAGATGCCAGAATTATATACAGCCCAAGTCATCACTAAAACACATCTAACAATCTCCTTTCTATGAATTCGAGCATCCTACCCAGAATTTTGATATGATCAACGTATACATCTCTTATAAAAAGTTTTTTACTACTAACATTAGCCCTATATATATGAGGGTTTTTTTTCACTACCTGTCATCATGCCAGGCAACCCACCACAAACTTAAACATATGTCTGACAAAAGAGTTACTTTGATAGAGTAAATCATAGAGGTTTCAATGCTCTTATTCCTGGAATTGAATTCTTCCTAAGAATTTTACATTCTCCATGCTACCACTTTACACCACATGCTATATAGTAAGGTTCTCTAAGTAAACTTCAGGCCCATACCCCACAAATGTTGTTGTATATCTTTCCTGTACTAATAAACTCTCATTGTTTTTACTATCATTTTACTGACAATTTTCTCAGGAAACATAATTGTATAACAAGCTCACACTGGATAATGGTATCCCCATTCTGATAAAAAACATGAACCCATAAGCTACAGAAGCATGCGACAAATATTTCCTAAAACAATCCACCACATCAATACTACTTATAATGGCGACTATCATTAATCTCATATACTCTGGTCAAAGAACACAAAGAATAACAAAAATCTTTAATCCAGTAGCATCCACCCTCATGACAATCGCCCTTGTCACAAAAGTAGGACTTTCCCCATTTCACTTCTGAGTGTCTGAAGTCACACAAGGCATCCCATGAACAGCAGGCCTGATGCTATTTACATGACAAAAGTACACCACTATCAGTCTTATCCCACATGTCACCATCCATCAACCTATATATACTATTAACCATAGTGATATTATAAATCATAACTGGAGGCTGAGGCAGACTTAGCCATACTCAACTGGAAAAAATTACACCCTCCTCATCAATTGCCCATATAGGATGAATAACAGCTATTATAAAGTATATTCCAATTATAACAATCCTAAACATACTAATTTATAGCATAACAAAACCCTCTTCTTCTTATTTATGTCCAGATCATGTACTACAAGAGTATCATTATCACACATATGAGGTAAAACACCTCCCATCACAATCCTTTTCCTCACCATTATAGTATCATTAGGACATCACCCATCACTATCAGGGTTTTTACCCAAATGAGTAATTATCCAAGAGATAACAAAAATGATAACATCCTTCTACCAACACTAATAGCCATCATAGCAGTCCTCAAGATATATTTCTACTTGCAGCTAATATACTCCACATCACTACGTTCCCTTCATTAAACAACACAAAAATAAAACAATTTGAGCATGCAAAGAAATAACCTTCGTATCATTACCAATCATAATATCCACACGGTTACTACACATAACATCCATTCTATCAGTGTCGGACTAGGAATTTAGGTTAGTTTAGAACAAGAGCTTTCATAACCCTAAACAAGTAAAAGTTACTTAATTCTTAAATATAAGGATTGCAAGACTTCATCCTACATCAATCGAATGCAAAGCAAACATTGTAATTCAGCCAAATCTTTACGAGGTTGATGAGTCTTAACCCCAGGAAGCTTTAGTTAACAGGCCAGTCCTCTAATCAGCTGGCTTCATTTGAGAAAGAGAAAAAAGGCAGGAAAATCACTGGCAGGAGCTTAAGCTGCTTCTCTGATGTTACAATTTAATTTGTTGATTTACCACAGTGTTTGTGAGAAAGAGGGCTCAACCTCTGTCTTTACATTTACCGTCGAATGCTAGCTCAGTCTTTTTACCTCTGTTCATACACTGCTGATTATTTTCAACAAATCACAAAGATATCGGCATTTTATATTTACTATTTGGTGCTTGAGCTGGAGTAGCAGACAGCACCTTAAGTATATTAATGCAGGCTGAGCTATGCTAACCTGGAGCGCTACTTGGAGATGCCCAAATCTGTAAGGTAGTCATAACAGTCCCTGCACTTGTAATAATTTTCTTTATAGTTGTACCCATTATGATTGCAGGGTTTGCAAACTGACTTGTCCCACTGACAACTCGGACACTTGAGGTACCATTTCCCCCATAAAATCATGTAAAATTTTGACGACTTCCCCCATCATTCTTACTCCTACTCATATCACCAATAGTAGAAGCAGGTTCTGGTACCAGTGGAATGCCATATTCAGTTCTAGCCTACAATCTGGCCCACGCAGGAGCCTCTGTCGACCTAACCATTTTCTTCTTACATTTAGCCCGTGTCTCTGTAACTCTTGGTATTATTACTTTTATTACTATAGTCTTTCATACAAAACCAGCAGTCACATCCCAATACCAAACACCACTATTAGTTTAATCTTCCCCAACTATAGCCATATTACTATAATTACCAGTGTCAGTCCGAGCAGCCAGAATTGCCATACTGTTAAGAGATAGAAATCTAAGCACTACTTTCTTTGACCCTTCAGGAGGAGACTAGATCCTATACCAACACCTGTTTTGATTCTTCGGTCACCCTGAAGTCTGCATTCATGGCCTACCGGGGTTTGTTATAAACTCACATATCATTACATACTATTTAGGACAAAAAGTGCCTTTCAGCTATTTGGGAATAGTATGAGTCATGTCTACTGGCTTCTTAGGATTTCTCTTGTGGACGAATCATATGTTTAGCATAGGGATAACTGTCAACTCAGGAGCATACTTTGCATCAGCTACCGAAACTACTTCTATTCCTACAGGAGTAAAAGTATCTAGCTGTTGAGCAACTCTTTCTTTAATTTTTCTTTTCTTCTTTTTTTTTTTGGCTGCGTTGGGTCTTGGTTGGTGCACGTGGGCTTTCTCTGCTTGCGATGAGCGGCAGCTACTCTTGGTTGTGGTGTGCAGCCTTTTCATTGCAGTGGCTTCTCTCGTTGCAGAGCACAGCCTCTAAGGTGCGTAGGCTTCAGTAGTTGTGGCTTGCGGGCTCTAGAAGCCAGGCTCAGTAGTTGTGTCGTGTGGGCTTTTTGCTCTGCGACATGTGGAATCTTACCAGACAAAGGCTCGAACCCATGTCCCCTGCATTGGCAGGTGAATTCCTAACCACTGCGTCACCAGGGAAGCCCCTGGTTAGCAACTGTTCACGGAGGTAATACTGTATGACCTCCCATTATATTATGAGTTTTAGGCTTAGTTTTTTTTTTTTTTTTTTTTTTTTTACAGTAGGTGGTTTGACAGGAATCATCTTAGCCAACTCATCCCCAGACATTGTCCTCTAGGATACAGGTCGTAGCACACTTCCATGACCTAATGTCCATGGGAGCAGTCTTCACTATTATAGGAGGTTTCCTACACTGATTCCCACTATTCTCAGGTTATACAGTTAACTCAGCATGAGCGAAAATTCACTTTACAAGTATATTTGTAGTAGTAAATATGACTTCCTGCAGCACTTTCTTGGCCTCTCAGGGATGTCTGAGTACCCTGAGGCACACACAACATGAAGTATTTTGTCTTTAGGCTCATTCATCTCAGTAGCAGCAGTAATGCTAATAATCTTCATACTTTGGAAAGCATTTGCGTCTAAACAAGAAGTCTTAGCAGTGGAAACTGCTACTCCTTACCTAGAATGATTACACAAAAGCCCTACCTCATATCCTAGGTTTCAAGAACCTACCTATGTAAATGTAAAATAAGGAAGGACTCAAGTCCTTTTCAACCAGTTTCAAGCCAACACCATAACAATTATGTCTTCCTCAATAAATGAGATAAAAGTAAAAAGTGATGTAGCTCTGTCAAAGTTAAATCATACGCAAAAATCCTGTATATCACTAAGGCATATCAATTTCATCTAGGCTCTCAAGACACAACAACACCGATTATGGAAGAACTTTTACATTTTCATCATCACACAATAGTGATTTTTAAAATAAGTTCTCTAGTCCTCTATATTATTTCACTGATATTGACATCTAAACTAACTCATATATATAGAAGAGATGCACAGGTAGAGAAAATGTGAACAATTTACTAGCCATTATTGTAATCTTAGCTGCTCTATCATCATTGTGAATCCTTTACATGATACATGAAATCAATAACTCTTCCCAAACCATAAAAAACTATGGGTCAGTAATGATACTGAAGCTACAAAAACACAGATTATGAAGATTTAAATCTTGACTCCTCTGTAATCCCCACATCAGAGCTAAAACCAGGAGAATAATAGCTAATAGAAATCACCAACCAAGTAGTTAGAGGTAGTTATGGAATATTAATTAGTTTCATCTGAAATTGTTGTACACCCCTGAGCTGTTCCTTCTCAGGCCTAAAAAGAGCTGCTATCCCAGGATGCCAATATTAAAGAATCCTAATACCAACAGGACCAGGCTTATGTTGTGAACAAGTTATTCCACCACCCCTACAGAATTTGTTCTTGTCATTGTTCACAGTTGAGCCATTCTAATGGGTGTCTCCAGCAGCCCAGTGGTGGAGGGGTGTTCAGAAGGATGCAGAGATTCCCGAGGAAACCACAGGACTTGGCATTCTGGGAAATTCAAAAGTGTTAGTCCAGTGCTGGCAATCTGAACACTTCCTCCTGAAAGTTGAAGTCTGAGAGACATTCTTCCTCCCTTTGGCCACATGGCTGACCAGAAAAGTAGCTGACCTGAAAAATGAGCACCAGTTAAGGTGGTGTGAGGTGGACACTCCTTACAATTATGTTAAAATGTTGACATTCCCTCCAAACTCTCAGTATTCACGTCTCATTATTCATTCACATCTGTGTTATTAGGAGTTACCACTGAATCAGTGATGACTCCAGAACTTCTGTAAGAGGGGTTTGGGTCAGGTGAGCAATTCATTCTGGGAAAGAGAGTTTAAAACCAAGTGAATGGCCCTTTACATTAGCATGGGAAAACTTCCCCCATCACACCTTGTCTCAACAGAGCCATTAACCTAGAAAAAACTACAGTGTCACTTTTCAGAGGTCTACCCTGTGTGAACACATGGAGAAGACACTTAGAATGTTAAAGTCAGCATGTTAAGTAATGTTTTTGAAATACTGTAACTAGCACCCAGTTTACTTTCTTCACAGTCCTTTTCATAACCTATTTAATTTTAGTCCTTTTTAATTCTCTGGTACACCTTTAACACCTAAACTCCAGGAGAGAAGGAGCTTCATCTTATCTCCACTGCCTAGCACATAATGGTTTCTAAATGGAACTGATTCCAAGATTGGCCTCATTTAGGAGTGGATTTGTTGTTATAATCAAGTTTCCAAAAGCTTTAGTATCAATACGGAACCCTTTCCTCTCACATTTCACAGGAAGCTGGACTTCTTATAGCCCAAACATGGATACATTTGAAGTTTCCTTGACTGATTTAAATTGAGTTAAAATTAAAATAACTATTTTGTACAGGAAAAACTTTCATTCTTTTTTTTCATTTTTCAGAACATAACCACCTTTTCTTTCTCTACATTCTTCCCTTCCAAACAAACTTTGCAGCATTGGGATGAGTTAAATAATCAGAAATCTAGCCAAAAATTAAGCTCTCAATGACATGAAACACATTTTTTGCTCCTTTTAAATAAAAATCCTATATGCAGTACATTAATGTTTTCTTTTAGAAACTACATTGACAACTCAATCCCTAATTTGAGGTATCAATATAACTGGTTTACAGTAAGGTTCTTTGGCAAAATATTTAACACAAGATATATATGAGGTGTTGAGATCTGGGTAATATACCTTACTTGAAAGGCATGAATAGTTTTTAAACAGTGTAGCATAATCACACTTAAGGCCATAGTTACTTTGTTCCCAAGTCCCTGCAATTCTATTTGAGGGGAGTTCTAAGAGGCCTGTGTCTTCTCCTGTGTCCACAACTATAGGCATACACTGGTGGCCCTCAATCCTGCTCTCCCAACTTCAAATAAGGGGCCAGAGACAAGGTCCAGGACTTGGAAAAGTCCTAGAAATTCCCTGTCTCAAAAGCACTTTCAGAATTTCACATTTCCCTAAGGAAGACAGGACTGAGTAGACAGGCCGAAGTCTTCCAAATCCTGCTGGTTGTTTTGAATTATGGCTACACTGGCTGTGCACCCCTTGAGTTTTTAACTCCACATACTTGAATGAAATCCTGTAGTTCCTCTTCGATTCTAGCATATGTGACATGTTCACAGGGTCTATATGCCACAGCTGTTTTACCACTTTCTGAAATAAAGTTAACAAGGATCAATTCAGAAGTTTTCTTGTTCTAAAACTTCCTATATACAATGGTAGCAATGAATAATTAGACATTCTTTTGACTTCTAAAAGCAGAAAATAAGAGCATTTTCCTAGAAGTTCCCTCATCTGACACTTCAGTTTTTATCATAATTATTTGTGAAAGCATATGTAAGAAGTATCAACTTTGGTTCAAAAACATTTTGATCTTAGAAATAAGAACTAAGGAATAAGGACATAGGAATTAAAAGGTGTGGAAACAAAAATGTTCAATACAATTAAATAGGAAGGCATTAGTTGGGGGTCGAAGTGAGTTCAAACCTGGGAGAGATACGACTGGACTATAATAGATACTTCCTATTAGAAGCAAGGCCCGTGCCTACTCTTTGGGACGAAAATTCTACCAGATACAATGAACAAAGCTTTGCAGACAGAGACAGAGAGAGACAGCATTTGAAGTCTCTACTAGCAGAAACTGGCCCATGTACCCTTTGACAATACAGCTTTCCTCAAGGCAAACTAGAGCCACCAGGCTTCTTGGTCTAAGGGGTTTTGTGTACATATTAAGAATACCTTGACATATTAGGCACAAACAACCCAGGCATTTAATTTGGTTCGTAAAGGTTGTTACCCAGAGTTGACAGCTGATGGAGATTCTGCCTGATGACCAGGGAAGTCAAGCTTCCCTGGAAGGACTGCCCAGGTTGGAATGCCAAGAACTATCCAGGGTCAACTCTTACAAGCAAATAATCTCTCTGACAACTTAACTAGGATTTCTCAGTCTCTCAGCCAGCAGGGCTGTGAAGCAGGGGAGCAATTCTGTTCCAGGAGTCTACTAATCATAAAGTTTCCTTTCGGCACAGCCTGTGACATTCTCACTGCTGTATAACTCAATAGGGAATACAATCAATGCTATTCAATGGCATGACCAATTTCAAGACTCACAAAAATGCAGCTGATTATTATATAAGAATCATATTCACCCAATGTATCAGAAATGAAAACTGAAATTAAACTGATTTCAAAAAGATAGTCTAATAAACTCTTCAACAAGAAAACAACGGTAATAATAATAGTCAACATACTTTTTGTCTGCTTACTATGTTTCAGGCATAGTTCTAAGCTTTTTATATTCATCACCTGATTTACACTTACAGTATCCCCGATTTGGTCGTAAGCTGAATTACTAACCCTATTTTCAGGTAAAGAAATTGCAGCTTAGAAATATTCAATACCTTCAAATGTCTCTGGCTGGAAAAACCTAAAATTGCCACAACAACAACAAGAAAACCTAAGAGACAAAGTTAGGACTCAAACACAGGTGTCCAAGGCTTATAATCACTACCCTATCCTGTACGATAAGCAAGCAATTGAGGAAGAACTGGATCAAACATTTTCTGTATGAATTGAGGCAAGTGACTCTACATCTAAACACTGGGGACAATAATATTTGCTGCCATTTTTCTCATAAGTGCCACAAAGAACAAATGTAAGGCTGCTGCTGTGAAAGCATCTGGTGAATGAAAGAATGTGTAATGTTTTAGATAACCAGTATTTTCATCCAACTAACTTTTCAAATAAATTTATTTGCTTACTGAAACTGAAGCACTTCAACGACAATCAAAAAGTTCTTACCTAAAACCACAATCAGCAATTTCTGGAATGCATCTGTCATAGCTTTCTGAATAGCAAGCTTCTGGGTTACCTTCCTTTTCATAAGTAATGATAATGACCCTAAATCCAATCACAACAGATGAATTTAAAATGCCTATATGAATAACTGATTTCTAGGTTATACAGTTAAAACTAAAAATGCATCTGTGATTCTTAGATCATTATCTTAATGATTAAGGGCAGGCACAACACTGAGGTACAGGTGAATGTCTCCGTTGCAGGTATACCCTGGCATGGTATATTTTTACCGCTCAGATCTATTCTGGAAGTTCCTAAAATATTAGACGGGACGAGAAAACCAAGAACGTGGCACAAATCTCATATTACTCACAGGTTTCAAATAGACAAGCTGAGACTACACTGCTACAGACACTGCTCTCCCGTGTGTAAAGGGCTAGATTCAGAGAGTGAGATAGATTTGATTGTAGTGCAGATGATCTGGCCTCTACTCAACCATCACCCACTCAGGTGGATGGTGGAGCCTCCTCCTCCCCATTTGTTAACAGCCCTGTCTCTGACTTAAAACCCTAAGTTTAAGTGCCATGGATTCTAGGAAAATACTCAGTACCAATCAGAATCCCCTTTCTAGGGATCTACATTTACTTTTTCCACTCAGCCCCTTCTATAAGAGGCAAAGGACTGAACATTTACACAAGAGTTTATTTCAATCTTTAGACAATTATTTTTTGGGGATAACTGAAGACCAGAGGACATGTGCATTTGAAGTACGATTTTAGCCCAAAACAAATTATTAACAACAACAAAAAAAAAAAAAAAAAAAAAAAAAAAAAAACTAATTTTTCCTCCTCCTAAGCTTCTTAGCAGGCAGTCAGTATTAAAATTCTAAAGTTTAAGGTGCTGTCAGGTATTGCCTAAGATAAAAACCTATATTGTTGGGCAGAGCAATTCTGCCCAGGGCTTTAGTTGCTTAGAAAAGATGATGATGTATCTGAAAAGTTGAGTTTCAGAAAGAAAGGAAAAAAGACATATCCCATTCCCTCACCTTCCCCCCCACACACATACTGGAAAACAGACCTTCCTCCAACTTATCCAAAGGTTCCTCAGCCATGCCAACTCAGGGACTCCTGCATTCGTGGGATGTCAACACCACCTCTAAAGCACAGAAGAACTTCAGGCTTTGTTTCTGAAGTGGTGTCACAATATCTGTATTTTCCCTTTCTTCAAAGTTAGAAAGATCCTGAAGCTGTTAGGATTTTGAATTAAAGGTTAGACTTCAACATATTCTGTTGTTAGAAATAAATACCAAACTCCAGCAATCCCAGGTAATAGTTTAGGTATGCTATCCCTTCAAAATCAACTGAGACTTGCAAATGAATGACTAGATATGGACAGCTATTTCTTTATGATATACCATACAAATACTGGAGAAAATTATGGACACCACCATCAAAGTCATTGAGGTTATCACTAATTCTAGGTGGAAGGCCAATGCTCAGATACTTCCATGTGGAAGCCTCCCATATCTCCTCCCCATAGCCCTGTTCTATTCTTCTCTCTAAAGTCTAGGAGTTCAATGTTGAAAGGGGTCTGGTTAGTCAAAGAAAGTCTAAAGAGTACCTTGATGATCCTTTTTGACCACCCATGGAAATCAAAGTAGTAATTTGCCAATTCTTGGCATCTGGAGCTGTTTAGGGCAAGAGTATTATGTTGAACCACCTTAGGTCTGGTGCCGAGATGAACTAAAGACATAAACGACCTAAAAAATCACCATCCTACATAGAGACTTATTTTGGATATACCTGAGATTTATCATTACCAATTTTATAGAGTGGTTGTGAAGATTAAGTAGGACATTTTAAGCAATGATTTCACAGTGAGCCCTAAAAAAAATGTTATTTATTATTTTTAAGTCAGTACTTTTCTGCATCATTTCCAGGGCCCCTCACTAACCAGCAAGTTCCCTGACATCCGGTGGTGAAAGTGATGATGAAAGCAACCAAGGAAGCTCAGCAGAAGCCTATTATGGAGCTGGGGGTAAGCAAAGGAAGTGAACTGTTTTACTCATCTCATCCTGTAACTCCTGCTTGAGAATATGACCTGAAGAGAAGACAAGATGGACCTGTCACTGAATTAGGACCTTAATTTGTAGCACACCCTCCCCAAGTTACTAACCCCTGTTAGAAGAGGGAATACGTCTACCTCTATAAACGTAAATGAAGCAATGAAAAGAATTAGAGGTTCATCTGCATTAACAAGCTTCTTTGAGAGTTCAAATATTTCCAGTCTTAACTCTCTAAAGAACTTACATATTACTGGGGATTTTTTACATCACTAGTTCTTTCTTAAATGTCTATTTCCATTTTGAACAGGGTATAGTATATAAATATAGTCATAAAAATTCAAATAATACAAATAAAGTCAAAGCATTGTTAATTCTTTATTGATTTGTTTGTGCATCTTCCTCTGTCACTAGTTTATGAGCTCCTTAAGTGCTTGAAGGAACCATGTATTATTCTTTCCTTGTTACCAGTAACAAGCATAGATCTTGGCATACAGTAGAGGAGTGATGGTCTGTTGACTGAGTGAATGAATGAGCACATAAGAAAATGAAATTACTTTCTCCAACTGAAGCTGCCTGCAAGGAAGGAGAAATGAAGACTAATTTTTAAATGTTGAGTGTCACGTGGGAGGTTAGGTACTGTGCGGTGAGTCATAATGGAGGTGTCCTGGACAATTAGGAAGCTTCAGAAGGTTTCTGAGCCACTGGGTGGTAGAGACAGTTCACATCTGGGATAACTTTGCCACAGTTCTTGCTGGTAAACCTTTCCCTTCATGCTACTGAGAAAAACTCAGATACATTAGGCCTTTCCTTCATTTTATTTTAAGATGTTATTCTCTTTTCTGTATTTATAAAAAACACAGGGAAAAAAAGCTAAGAAGTATGTATACCTGCCAATGAATAAAATAACTCATAATTGGAACTTCCGTGCTGGTGCAGTGGTTAAGACTCCTTGGTCCCAATACAGGTGGCCCGGGTTCGATCTCTGGTCAGGAAACTAGGCCTCACATGCATGCTGCAACTAAGAGTTTGCATGCCACATTTCAGGAGCCTGCAAGCCACAACTAAAGGAGCCTGCCTGTTGCAACTGAGACCCGGTGCAACCAAATAAATAAATAAAATTGAAAAAGAACGCATATGTAAATAAGGAAACAATTTCGGTGGTGTGGGTAGTAAACTAAGGCTCTGCTTTAAATAAAGAAATCGAATATGAATGCCCTTTCCTCTCAACTCTATAGTGACTTGGAGAACATTTTCTTCATTACTCTGTCAGTGACAGGCTTTATGCTGTGAAAATCTCACAAGCTACGTTTATGGAATGGTCTTAATGTCCCATATAAGAAAAGAACTCATTACTCACAAATGATACCAAGAAACTGCTTCATAATCTTTCCAGGACCATCTGTCATATCTGAGTGGTACGTGAAATGGTTGCAGGGTCCGCAAATTAAAGAATGTCTGACACAAAATCATTTCAATCCCAGGGAGTACAGCCAGGATTGAAGTGGGTGTTAAACAGATTACAGAGGTGGGAGGTAGTGTACCTGGAGTCCCATCTGAGGAGCCTTCTCAGATTCAATAAAGGTGAAATCAGTGAGAAAAGAAATATGGGTGAGAAGAGGCAGCAAGGTCAGTAGGAAGTGGCCGAAGCGAGAACCCAATCAGAGAAAATACAAAATTATAAAGTGAAAGGTCTGGGAAATCTAAGCCTCACTCACTTATTCAGAGGAATTGAAAGGTCCTTGAAAAAGGAATGGTGGCTGAATGAAGGCAAATAATGAAATGTTAATTCTGGGGAAGTAAAAATGGATGGCATGTTGATATGGAATAAGGTTTCTACAATGCATTAAAGAATATTTTAACCATTTTCTGGAATCCAAAAGGAGTTCTAAATTGGCAGTTTGAGAGTGATGAGGATGATGAAGCCTCCTTTATGTTACATCTGACCAAAGTTTGTCAAGCTCGGGACTTCCCTGGTGGCACAATGTTAAGAGTTCGCCTGCCAGTGCAGGGGATACGAGTTCGATCCCTGGTGCAGGCAGATCCCACATGCCGCAGAGCAACTAAGCCCGTGTGCCACAACTATTAATCCTGTGCTTAGAGCCTGCGAGACACAACTACTGAATCCCGCGTGCCTAGAACCCGTGTTGTGCAACAAAAGAAACCGTCGTGATGAGAAGCCCACGCACGGCAATGAAGAGCAACACCTGCTCGCCGCAACTAGAGAAAGCTGGTGGGCAGCTAAAAGACCCAACGCAGCCAAATATAAATAAATAAATTTATTTATTTATTTAAAAAAAAATGTCAACCTCACACATTTAAAATCCACATAAAAGTAAATATAAGGAAGACTCTTGTGAAGATTTCTTAAGGGGCAGCATAAAATGACATGGGGTTTAACATCAGTTAAGTTTGGGTTTGGCCTCTAGTTTCCACGTTTACTGTCATGAACCTTAAGTAAGTCACTTAACCATCCTGAGTTCGAGTTTCTTCATCTAACAAAAAAGAAACAACTGGGGAACTGGGGGATCAGTGGAGCAGTGCATCTGAGAGCATTCTGTACACCACAGTGCTGTAGAAACGCTGGCCTTCCCCTCCCCCCCCCCGGGTATCTTATTTCCCAGGCCAGGGATCGAACCCGGGGCCCTCAGCAGTGAAAGTGCAGAGCCCTATTCATTGGACAGCCAGGGAATTCCCAATGGGCTATTAGTTTTAAATTCAGCACATCATCCCAGTAGAGTGAGGAATTCCACATTTGGACCCACCTTCACTGGAGATGTGTGAAAAAGTTGCTTCTGGTCGCATGCCTTTTGGGCTCTGTGGGCATCCATTGCTGAACAAAACTTGATGATGGCATAGAACCCAGGACAGGCCACTGCTGCGTTTGGGAAGACTCAGACAGAATACAGAAGGCCAAACCAGGAGAAGACTGTGAAGAGAGAATGCTGTAGGGTGGTTCCACGCTAAGTAAGTGCAGTAAATTTCAGGCCCAGTAAACAAAACTGCCCATTCCCTTATATTCCCCCAGCCTTTCGCCACAGGTAACTGTGGTGAACCTGGAACTCCAAACACTTCTCATTTCATGAACAAGTCCCTCTGAAATCCTAAGCTTCGAGAAGCATTGGTAGGCAATGCCTTCTGTTGGGAAGTATCTCTCAAAAGTTTATGGGGAGAGCTGACTGCTCAGGTCATCTCTAGAACTAAGATTCCTCTCAGCGGAGACCACAGGCCGATGAGGTACTGAAGAAGTACCCCGGGGAGCCCAGTTACTGGGGTGCGGGGCAGCTTCCTCCAACCCTCCCTCCGATCCGGCTCGTCTCAGTTGCAAGGCCTCGGCCGTGGGTCGAGAACTCAGCTCCCACAGCAGCAAGGATTTTTCACCCCCAATGAGAACCACAAAAGTTACCAACTGCACCATCCTATCGTCACCGTGCGTGCGCGGCTCAGGGCGCAAGCGGACTGCGCCAGAGAATGCGTGCCCGCGCTTTTTAAAACGTTAGTGCCAATAAATCTAATATATAGAAAAACACTTGAAAGCCCCTGAGTGTTTTGTGGATAGAAAAGCTTGAGATTTAGAGCAAGTTCAGAGCTTGACAGTCAAAGAATAAACTAGCTCTCCATTCCATTAGAAGGGATAGGTAGCAGCTTCTGGTTATGGAACCAGAAATATCAAGCTCCAAATAGGACATAAAACAGCATCCATTGTACTCTTTTTAAAATTGCAGAAACAAACAAAATAAACAAAAATATATTTACACTTGTCCTATAAGACAAATGGTACTTGAGACCTAATGTATATAAAATCAGTTTACAAACTGTGAGGCACTATATCAGTAAGTTCTCACTTGCAGAGGGCACAGCATAGGATATGAGGCCATTAATGTTAATTCCCTTCCCCCTTTCATTCCTTTCTCTTGTTCTTTTATGTATGCGGATCAGTTACATTATTCAGCTAACAATGTAACTGAGCTATTATTAGCTTAATAATGTAAACAAGAATCTGATTTTCAGCCAGGGGGTAATTCTTAGAAACTTAGGGAGCTGGAACTCTCAATTAATGAATTAAAATAATGCAATTACATCATTAATTTTAAAATGTATCATCATTGATTAAAAATAAAAATTAAAACATTAAATTAAAAATTTATTATCCCACAGTTGGGACTCACCACAACGTGGGACGTCCGTGAGGCATTCACTGTCACAACGCAGCTTGACTGTGTTACAGACAGCCTCAATAATATTTTTATATTGGCAGAGGAAGCAGGCCATAAGGCTAAGTAAGACCCTATAAATGGAAACGCATGTAATTAAATTCGTGGTAAAAGAGTTACTTGAGTAGGTAGAAGAGGTAGGCCAAGGCCACAACAGACCAGTGCAAAAAGGAGTTCTTGAGGCATATGGACTGCAGAACTGAATAGGGGCCGGTTGGCCAATTGCTGCTCTTGACTGTTGTAAATAAATATAGAGGAGGAGAGATGTGCCCAACAGAAGGATTAGGATGGCAGTAGGTATGGTATGCCTAGATAAAAGGGAATAGGGAT